>JAZKJV010000965.1:384507-497946 GCA_037367405.1 Ottelia alismoides
TTGAGGGTTACCACATCCTCGCACAGTCAGATGTAACGATCAACATGACCGGTACGATATTAATTGTACCTCAGGCTTGGGTATACCTGGTCTCCCGGAGAGTTTTTTCCGGGCTAAGTCAACTAGGAAGTCGTAAAAAAGAAAATGGAAAAGAAGGGGGTCGACGACTTCTCTGGACATTTTGAGCCCTCAGTCAAGACTATGAGCAGCCCTAGTTTAGAAAGCTTAGACTAAAAGAGTGTTAGAATATGGTAGTGGCGGCCATATAGAACGAGGTATTAATCGTCACTGATTCATATTAACCATCTGGATTCATTGATGATATATTCATACCTCCATATCTTATATGATTGGCTTTACAAGTCTAATTGAACTGTCCACTCCATCATTGTGATAAGTCGTATTCACATAATAGGTTTATACTAATGATCATTGATGAAGATGATTAGTATTGTAAAAACACTTAGAATTCCACCCAAATTTTCATTTTAACATCATGAAATCTAGAACTAAGGATTAATCTGAATATGGGATTCAATTCGCACAAAACTCCAATTATTGAGTTCTTAAAACATGGATTTTAGAGCTAATGAACAGATCTGAAATTGAGGCTTACTTCACACTAATCCCTAAATTTTAAGTTGTTAAAACATGGATTTAAGAGCTAATGAATAGATCTGAAACTGAGGTTTAATTCACACAAAAAACCTCAAATTTTGAGTTGTTAAAATATGAATATTTGAAACTGAAGTTTAATTCACACCAAAACCCTTAAATTTTGAGTTGTTAAAACATGGATTTAAGAGCAAATAATCAGATCTGAAACTGGAGTTTGATTCACACCAAAACCCTCAAATTTTGAGGTGTTAATACATGAATTTAAGAGCTAATAATTAGATTTGAAACTGGGGTTTAATTTACACCAATACCCCCAAATTTTGAGTTATTAAAACATGGATTTAAGAGCTAATAATCTGATTTGAAACTAGAGTTTAATTCACACCAAAATCCCTAAATTTTGAGTTGTTAAAATATGGATTTAAGAGCTAATAATCAGATATGAAACAAGGGTTTAGTTCACACAAAAACCCCCAAATTTTGAGTTGTTAAAACATGGATTTAAGAGCTAATAATCAGACTTGAAACTAGAGTTTAATTCACACCAAACCCCTAAATTTTGAGTTGTTAAAACATGGATTTAAGAGCTAATGATCAGATCTGAAACTATAAGTTAAAACACGCAATCCCCCCCCCCCCCCCCCCCCCCCCAAATTTTCATCCTTTAAAATATGGATTCTGAAGCTAATATTCAGATTTGAATTCTTAATATAACTTATATTCTAAACCCCTTAATTTCCATCTTTTAAAACCTAAGATGAGCTAAAATTCTGGAACTTGGATTTGGAATTAAATTGTGTGAATCTTACACAAAAAGTAATAAAATAGAGGTAAAATTAAACATGCACGGAAGCAAGGAGGAGGAGAATCGGCAATTACCTTGGATGATCTTGAAAAATTGGAGAGATTAGCTTGGATTCAAGGTTTGCAGCAGCCCAATTAGAGCAGTCCAACTGCAGTTCCAGCAACAAGGGGGAGGGTTTGGGGAGAAAAGATAAAGGGAAATAAGATGGGAAAATAGAAGAGAGTTGGTGCTTATATAACCAAGGATGAGGTTCTTGGATTTGACAAGTGGGAATAGAAAATAAGCCAAGTGGAAAGAGAAGAGGAGGTCAAATAGAGAGAGGAGTGCCATCTGCTGTCTGTACAGCAGTTTGCTGTATATAAATAAAATTTTATTATATTTTTTTGAAACAATTTTTCTCTTATTTATGACATCAAACTTGACCGCATTCGTGCCTCGAGTCTCGGATTTTGATGTGCAATATCTCATTTTGATCGTCTCTGAATGAAAGACGATCAATGAATATAAAATTTATGTACTTTGGATAGAGTATGAATTCCCGAATTCTCGAGATATAGTCTTGGTTTATGACTAAATTTTGCGATTTTAAAATATCAAATGACCTCCGATCGACGAATGGTCGATTCTGTTGGTCTTATTTCGTCGAATCAGATGTTTGGGTGGTTTCAGTTTGTTTTGCAATTTTCGAATTTGTGTCGCGGCTTTTTTGATGGCACACATTATGATGCGATCAACTTTTTGATCGATTGATCCCAAACGACTTTTGATTTACGATTTATTAATCGATTTAGATTATTTAAATTTTGATTGATAGTTTTATCGGATCAAATGGACCTTAATCAGGTTTGGTTCAGGTTTATTCGGATCTAAATGTCACAATGCAAGGGCTCCTTTGTCAAGATGGCTTACCGCACTCTCACGTATAGCATGAACGTTGAACTTGAGATCAAGAAAGAGGCTGCAATCTGATTTGGACTTTGTTGCTCTCCTTGAAGATAAATGTTTTCCTTTGAGAATGCATGATGAATTGGCACATGTGGTGTCTCCTTTGGCTGGACGGGATCATTTCAGTTGGGGTGATGGTCAGTTCACTTCGAAAAAAACATACCATTTCTTTTCAGAGGATAGCATTGATGTACATGATGATGTCAAATTGGATGTTTGAATAATATGGAGGAGTAGAATACCTAATAGAATCAAGGTGTTTCTTTGGCTTGTCAGATGTGACAGGATATTTACGAAGAAAAGTAGGGGTCCGATGCCGAGGGTGGAAGATGTTACATGTGACAGATGTAGGCTTGTACCAGAAGATTTGGAGCATCTCTTCTACACATGTTGTCACTCCATCAAGGTTTGGAAGAAGGCTGATATGTCCTGCCTAAAAGTAGATTGCGACACGAATTTCTGGAGATTCATCACAACGATGTCTGGAAATGGTCGTGAATGCAATACTTATCTTTTCGCGATGTTGTGGGCCATCTGGTGTGCAAGAAATGAGGCGATTTTCCTCGAACATCGCTTTTGTTCTGAGAATGTGTTTCAACGATATATGACGTTTTGTTCATCCTGGAATGATGTAACTCAAAGCATTTCATATAATTTAAAATCTTACTGTGTGGTGGGTCCTAGTTTGGGAATCCACCCTCTTTTCTTTAAAAAAATGTTTTCCTTAGATTCATAGCTTGGAGAGGATTCTGACCAAGATGCACATTCCCATTTTTGCCATGGGCGATGATCGCACCTTTTATCTTTGTAGTGATGATATGGAAAATCTCAACCCCTTTTTATTCTTTTGCTTGTACTAGTTTGGTATGGGATGCTGCGGACATATATTGGGTTTTCTGAACCTCCTTGGTGACCAACCAATTCATACCTGTGGTAGAGCTATTTAGACCCGTAGCCACATTGTGGACAGTTTGGTTGACATGTTATGGTGTCATTTTTGAGGAGAGTGTGTTTTTATGTTGTGAATGTGATTCACTTGGCTAGATCTTTCCTCAATAGCTGATTGTAATTTTTCTATCAGTTCATTAATATAATCTTGGCAGACACCATCACGTGCGTTTCCCCCTTTTTCGACTAAAAATACAAACGAGTTAGCATCCAAGGCATCTCACGCAATTACACAAACAATACTACAATTCACGTGTTCCCACTATGATTATCACACATTTAGTAAGAATTTGAATTTAGGATTTTACAAGAAACATAGTTAGGTTTAATGGTACTTTTAATGCATATTTTCTATGTAAATCAAGGCATATGCCTCAACTCCTCGAGGTTTATGCCTTGTCGAAACAACGGAAAACATCCTCGGTCTATCTCTTGTCCCTCACATTTTTTGAAACCTTGCTTGTTGCCATGTTTTATTACTTTATATTCATCAAAAGATTCTACTCGGATGAATGGTTTGACACTTACTGCTTCATTCTTTTCACCTGTTACATGTTTGGTTATATTTCACGAATATTTTTCCTGAAGAAATGGCAAATTTCTGAAGCCACGATATTCGAGTCTGAAGCTAAAAAACAGAAGAAGATTTCGGATTGGTCATTGAACAACACATTCATAGCGAACCTTCTTGTGCATATATGCTTATGAACCTCGTTTTTGCTTTACCTTTTGGAATGTCATGCAGGTATCACAGTAAAGTTGCGTCAAAGTTTCCACTGTTCATATCTCAGGTGTGGTTTTAGCATTGCACGTTTACTTAAGTCGTAAAATCATATGAATTTCTGATTTCTGGCCATAAATATGTCCTACAGGATGGCACAAATCCAGATGTAAAGAATAAAGCTCTCAGCTACAAGCAGATAACTTATATGCAGGTATCACATCTATAGGCATTATGCAGTTGCTGGTGTCTCCATTAAATAACAACTCAAAACAGAAATGAGGATGACCATCGACTTTTCCAAAAAAAAACCGTTTGAAGGAAATCAAATGTCTTTTGGTTGGTTCCTCTAGAAGTATCACTATGGATGCAAACGAACGTATACGAATACGAATTCAGGTCATACCATAAACCATATTCATTTTATATTACGAATACGAATACGAATGTTATACGAATGTAAAAAATCAAGATCCATATCCTCAAAATACGAATACGAATACGGATACTAATCTTTTACGAACGAATGCGAATACCCAAACACTAGGTTGTAAAAGTCGGTAGTCAGTACTCGGTCGGACGAATCACTGACTAAGGATTAATCGGCAATCGGGCGACTAATCGGATTTAGTTGGACTTTAGTCGGCTTTGAATTCTATGATTATTTTAAATATATAACTCATTTTACACATATATTTACATAAATTTTGTACATTTTTCACTATCATAATAAAATAAAAGAAGTAATTGAATTTAAATAAAACATTAAGCATACTATAATAAGTTTGCTTATAAAAAAAAGCAAATTATAAAAAAATATCGCATCTCTAAGCAAAAATTGGACGACTAGCGTACTTAGTCGAAATTATTCGGTAGTCGGTCGGCCACCCCACTGACTAGACTAGTCGGGCAAGTCGGGCGACTTTTACAGTACTGCCCAAACGAATATTGCAATAAAAAATTATATATAAAAGCATACCTGATTATTTGACAATCACTTCCGCATTACTTCCATCTTATGACTTGAATCTGAAATTTAACTTAATATGATACAATAAATATAATAACGAATAGTGCAGTAAAAGGGTTTGATGGACACAAATAATCGTATTACAATTTTCTGTCTAAAAAATCTTCTTATAAGTTCAACCATATTCTAATTCTTTCTAACAAAACATTCCATACACAAAAAAACATTACAGGAATATGAATTTAAGGTTTGTTATCATATCGGTTGCAAATGGAGGCGGAGGGTGGCAGGGGGGACGCCGTCCTTGACTTCCCGGGGGTGGTGGATGGCTGCAAGGGGAGCGTAAGGGGGCGGCAGTGGTGCAAGGGGCGGAAGGGGGCAGGGCAGTGGCGTAATGGGGCGGAACCGTCGGGGCGGAAGGGGCGACGGGGGCAGGGGCAAGGGGGCGGGCCGCGATAGTGGCGCAAGGGAGGCAGAGGCCGACTGCAGGGGTGGCGGAGGCGCAAGGGGACGTCTGTGGCGGAAGGGGGCGACAGGGGCAGGGCAGTGGCGCAAGGGGCGATAGGGGCAGGGCGCAAGGGGTAGGCCGTGGCAGTGACGCAAGGGGGGCAGAGGCTGGTTGTAGGGGTGGCGGAGGCTAGCCACAAGGGGGGGGGGAGGTCGGGGGGGGGGGATGAAGGGGGGTTGGCGTATGTCGGTCGGGGCCATAGGGTGGGGTGGGCGGCATGGAAATTTTTTTGGGGGGAGAGGAATAAACCGCAGGTCCCTAGCCCATTAACCCAAGCATATAATTTAAATTATAAAATAAATAACAAATATTCGTATTCGTAACTGTAGAGATAGATATTATTATATGCTATGTACCTCTTCTTAATTTTTTGTTTCTCTCTGGACTACTATGTATTTTACCCTTGAGGTCTCTCCCTATATAAGAGAGCCTAGGGTTCCTTTGAATAATAGATCACAGATTTTTCCCAACATGGTATCAGAGCCCAAGCCCTAGGGCTCCCCTCTACACCCGTCGCCCACCCTCACTAGCCGCCCACCCCCACCTCTTCGTCTCTCTCCGCCGCCACCGTCGCTACCTCACCGGGCCTCCCGCCACTCCTCTCGCCCCCTCCTTCTTTCCGCCGCCGACTCTAGTTTCCGCCGCCAGCCCCCAGCGCCGCCGGCCTCCATCGCCGTCGGCACCAAGTCTAGCCGGCACCCAGCCCCGCCGGCTTCCATTCCGCCGGCCTCTAGCCCCGGCGTGTTCTAGCCCGTCGCCCCTTTTGCTCTAGCGGCACCGCTAGGGCGGTTCCTCCTGCCGCCTTGAGCCTAGCCGTCTCTTCCTCAAGGTGTATGGATTTGGGTGCGTAACGTCTACATACGCACTCGAATCCTATGCAGTTTGTGTAGACATCTGTTACTTTGTCTACAAACCCTAGTTCTTCTCCAGCGGCGATATGTCAGAATCGAAGTTTGATATGCCCTCCATAGGCGCATTCAAAGGTCCTGCGCTAATAGTAAAGATGGACGAGTCAAATTATGAGCTCTGGACGATGCAGTTCATGAGTCTCATGAAGTCGAACGGTAAGATGCACATTCTTACCAAGGATGAGCCAACAGAGAAGATAGGGATATATGCCTCATGGGAGGCTGATGACTCGTATGCAAAGGTCTGGTTGTCAGGTACATTGTCGATGGAGATTGCCAATGATGTCCTCCATCAGCCTACTGCCAAGGCGGTGTGGGATATTCTGGCTGCTACATATTCCTAGGTGCGAAATGAGACCAAGATGTTACAGCTTTAGCATGATATATTCACGATGAAGCAGAACGACAGACCTCTTCACTCCTTGTACACATCCCTGAGGGGGATGTTTGAGAAGTTATACAGTATTATTCCACTCACGGGCGACTCCTGAACAAAAGAAGACATTTCGGAATGCCACCATGGTGGGCGTTCTACTTGCGGCCCTAGATCCTGAATATGACGCCGCTCGTTCTCAGATTTTGGCCGATGCAGTTATTTCTCTAGTGGAGGATGTTTACAGGAGGCTCAGTCGCATATCAGTTTCTTCCAGCTCCTCTACTCCACCCCCATCGGCGATGGCAGTATCGCGTGGGAGAGGTGGTCAGTCTTCTGGCCGTGGACGTGGACGTGGACCCCAGGGTAGGGGGTAGTCGCTTTAGTCAGCCGTGTTCATACTGTTATCGCACATGCCACTCGGAGGAGACATGCTACTCTAAGCATGGGTTCCCAGCATTAGCACGTGTAGTAGAGCACTCTCAGCCCCAGTTGGCATCTGCTGCAGACAATCGTTTCGAGGAACTTGTGGCACGTCTACGTGATATTATGCCACAATCATCTGGTGATTCTTCTGGTGGACCTTCAGATGTTGCTGCTACAACATCTGCCAGTTCTTCCGCTGCTGCTAGTACCTCAGGTAGAGCTACTGCATTTACATCTTCTCTTGATATCTCTGATTGGATTATTGATTCGGGTGCCACACATCATCTCTGCCGAGATCGAGATAGGCTTGAGTCCTACAGGGACATTCCTCCAGGCCGCTCAGTGCAGATCGCAGATGGTACTCATTCCCCCCTTGTTGGACTGGGGGAGGTTTTCCTATCTTCTACTATGCATCTACAGAATGTCCTACATGCTCCCGAGTTCTCGATGAATCTGTTGTCTATTAGTCAGATTACGAAGGATTTGCACTGTCGTGCTATTTTTGACCCGTCTTCTCTTATTTTTCAGGACATACTAACGGGCAGGATGATTGGCTGTGGCTATGAGCAGAATGGTCTCTATCGGCTGGTCCGGAATTCTTATACCGGCGTCTCCTCTCATTCTGCCGGACCAGTTTCTCCATACATCTGGCATCTCCGTTTTGGTCATCTCCCGCTCCAGAAAATGCGACATCTTCTGCCTCAGATCTCTCCCAGTTCTTCCTTTCGTTGTGAAGCACGTCAGTTGGGAAAGCATCATCGGTCGAGCTTCCCTAGTCGTCAGAGTCAGAGCAGTAGCTCCCCGTTCGAGTTGTTTCATATAGATATATGGGGTCCAAGTCGTGTACCCGATCATCAGGGACACAGATTTTATCTTGTTGTAGTGGATGATTTTTCTCGTGTTTCTTGGGTCTTTCTTCTAAAGAATAAATCTGAAGCAGGCGATGCGATTAAGAATTTGATTACTGAAGTGCAAAATGTGTTTTCTTCTACTGTCAAATATGTTCGTACAGATAATGCTCTAGAATTCTGCACATGGTCCCTCTCTCAGTTTCTTTCATCAAAGGGCATTATTCACCAAACCACTTGTCCTTACACATCTCAGCAGAATGGCGCGACAGAAAGAAAGCATCGCCACCTTCTTGACATTACTCGAACCCTACTGATTCAGAGTCGTGCTCCTATTTCTTTCTAAGGGGATGCTGTTCTTATCGCTTGCTACCTGGTCAATCATATGCCATCTTCTGTTCTTGGTGAGAAAATTCCTCTCTCTGTCTCTCTCATTTTTCCTGACAAGGAATTATTCTCACTTACTCCTCGAGTCTTTGGTACTGTGGCATTTGTTCATCTTCTGACCCCTGGACTTGACAAACTCTCTCCTACTGTCAAGTGTGTCTTTCTCGGTTACTCTCATACTCAGAAGGGCTATCAGTGTTATTAAGAAATACTTTGTCAGTGCTGATGTCACGTTCTTTGAGTCTGTTATGTATTTTTCCCCTGCAGGTGACAGACTGGTACCATCCACTACCAATGATGATGTCTATGTTCCTTTACCTCCTACTTGGAGTTCACCTGAGTCTATTCCTGTTTCTACGTCATCTTCTCCGCCACCTCCACCTCCACCACCTCTACGACCTCCTATTCCACCTCTACCAAAATTCTATACGCATCGGTCAGGTCCTGCTCAGGCTACACGTCAGACATCCATCACGCCTCAGGTATGTTCAGATGGCATTACTACTGACGGGTCAGACATGGAACATGTGCAGGATTCTTCATTGCAGGAGGAGATTACACCATCCGGTACAACGGAAGATGATATTGATCTTCCTATTGCTATCCGAAAGCAGAAGCGGACGTGTACATCTTATCCCTTTGCTTCACAGGTGTCTTTTCATCGCCTCACAGGCGACTTTCAGAGATTTGCTGCAGCTCTATCTTCCGTGGACATACCACGGACCTACCAGGAAGCTATGAAGATTGATTGCTAGAGAAAGGCTATGGAAGATGAGATGTGTGCCTTACAGTCTCGTGGCACATGGACCTTGATTATTGCTCCTCCTGATGCATCTATTGTGAGTTGTAAATGGGTATTCACAGTTAAAGACCACGCTGATGGCAGTCTTGATCGGTACAAAGCACGGCTGGTTGCGCGAGGTTTTACACAGACCTATGGCGTGGATTATATGGATACATTCTCTTCGGTGGCTCGTCATTCTACTCTTCGCATTCTCTTATCAGTTGCTGTGGTGCGTGACTGGAGTATCTCTCAACTGGATGTCAAGAATGCCTTCTTGTATGGAGATCTGCAGGAGGAAGTCTACATGCAGCAACCACCAGGGTTTATTGCTGAGGGGGAGAAGCATATGGTGTGTAGACTCCACAAGGCAATTTATGGCCTCAAACAGAGTCCACGAGCGTGGTTCCAGAATCTCTCCAATCTGATAGAATGACATGGATTTAAGAGGTCGAATGCAGGCCACTCGTTGTTTGTTCAGAAGTCATCGGCAGGTACGGTTGTTATCATGGTCTACGTTGATGACATTCTGGTTACATGAGATAATATTCATGGCATAGAAAGAGCGAAGGCATTCCTAGGCCATCAGTTCGTTACGAAGGATCTTGGAACCCTAAGATACTTTCTGGGGTTGGAATTTGCCAGGAATGCACAGGGTCTGGTAATGACCCAAAGGAAGTATATTACAGATTTCTTGACCGAAACAGGCATGGCTGAATGCAAACCATCAAGTATTCCCATGGATCCAAGCATGAAGCTGTATGATGATGACATAGCTGAAATGGACAAGAGGAGATATAGAGAAATGGTGGTTAAGCTCCTTTATATTACCATAACTCGTCCCGATATTGCCTTTGCAGTAAACAGGGTGAGTCAATTTATGGAGCAACCAAGACAAGTTCATATGGATGCTATATACATGATACCGAGGTATCTGAGGTCTTCTCCAGGTTCAGGGTTGTTGTTTTCGAAAGGGCACCGATTTATCTATCTCAGCATACGCAAATGCCGATTATGCAGGATGCCCTAAGGATCGAAAATCAACCTCAGGATTTGCAGTTTTCGTTGGGAGCTCTCTGGTTTCTTGGAAAAGCAAGAAATAAACCGTTGTGGCAAGGTCCAGTGCTGAATCCGAATATAGGGCCATGGCACAAGCAAGCACGGAGATGATGTGGGTTCGATCTGTACTAGAGGATCTACATGTGGAAGTATCTCTACCCATGCAGCTTCAGTGTGACAATCAGGCAGCCTTGTTTATTGCCAACAATCCAGCTTTTCATGAAAGAACAAAGCATATTGAAGTCGACTGCCACTACACTAGAGACTTGATTCAGAGAGGATTGATATCTACATCTTACGTGAGCTCAGGGGATCAGACTGCTGATGTATTCACCAAGCCGCTGCTCAGAGGACCTTTTCAGAGATTCTCTTCCAAGCTGAGCATGATAGACATCTATGCTCCACCTTGAGGGGGAGTGTAGAGATAGATATTATTATATGCTATGTACCTCTTCGTAATTTTTTGTTTCTCTCTAGACTACTATGTATTTTACCCTTGAGGTCTCTCCCTATATAAGAGAGCCTAGGGTTCCTTTGAATAATAGATCACGGATTTTTTCCAACAGTAACCGTATCCGTAATTTTTTTCACATTCGTATTCGCTAACTAAAGATTCGTATTCATATTCGTATCCGCAAAAAATCGTTTTGAATATTCGTATTCGTATTCGCCTGTTTTAGAAAAACAAGATCCATATCCTCCTAAAAATGAATACGAATACGAATATAACTGCATCCATTTGCATCCCTAAGTATCAGTATACAACAACAAGGCCTTTTCCCTCTTTAAGTAGGGTCGGCTAGATAATACTGACAAAAATGAAAAGGAATCGATAAAAGAGTATAGAAATCCTTATGTGAATCGGTCTCTCCCTTGATATATCGAAGATGGAACGACAAAGAAAAGAAGCGGTGCAGAGGGCGATTCTGGAAGGAAAGCGTGTGTGGAGATAACTTCAGTTCGCCGAC
Source organism: Ottelia alismoides (assembly GCA_037367405.1). NCBI lineage: Eukaryota > Viridiplantae > Streptophyta > Magnoliopsida > Alismatales > Hydrocharitaceae > Ottelia > Ottelia alismoides. Next base: position 395,773 of record JAZKJV010000965.1, read on the forward strand.
TGGGGGAGGATATCGACGAAGGAGGGAACAACAGAGACGTGGCAAGTCGTATTGCACTGCAAACATGGCCGACGTTGCTTTAGATGTGGCGGAACGGGACATGTTGCGTCATCGTGCAACTCTCCTCCTCGTTGGTTTTCTTGTGGAGTGGTAGGGCATCGCCATATCGATTGCACCATAAGACGATGTTCTTCAGCAGCGAAGGCCAATAAGTCCCCCTTTGTTACAAACACTATGATGCAAAATGGAAAACGAGGGTTGGTGGCGCAGCTGGGCGGCGATTCATCTGGGAAATCTTTTGCCGATGTTGTTAGAGGCCATTCCTCGGTGATTCAAGAGCCGTGAACTTTTGATAGGTTCCTGGACAAAGCCATCGATCACTCTGGCTTCGGTTTGGGCGGGTATTTCCCTTCTGCTCGGTGATGTGTTCTCCGGAGATGTGGTGGTGATTGGTTGGTTTTATGAAATGCTGTGTTCGCGGTCTCTCTCATTCTCAAGTACAACGTCTGATCCGATCTTCTGGGAATGGTGATGACGTCTGTTGGAGGGCTCCTCGATTCGTTGATGGAGCGGAGGATATGGTGGTAACAAGAGTCGCTCGGGTCACGAGGGCTCCCTTTCTCTCCCGCTCTGCCCATCGCCTAGGTCCTGTGCTTTCGCACTTAGGATCGGTGAAGTGCCTCCTTTCCGATGGCTGTTTGCCCGGGGAAGACCCTTCCATAACCGTTCTTCAGATTGAGTGCACGGTATGGGCGGCTTTGGAGGCAGATGCTACCCTTTCGCTTGGACGGTTTTCCTTCCCTCTGCGGGTGACTTTTCTTCATCCTCCGCCTCTGCCGCCGCCGGTGAAGTCGGAACTCGCCATTGTCCCTCCGTCTCCCCCCTCTGCGTTGAACTCCGTGCCACGACAACATCCGATCGTTGCGATCATCCCGCTTCTCGAGGCGTCATCGAAACACGACTCTGCAGTGAAGCCAACCTCTTTGCGTCGTTCCGGTTTAGGGTTTGACCAGCATCCCTCCGCCTCCAATTTGGCGCGTCAACTCCCGGGCTCTTTTCAACCTGACCCGCTGAGGGAGTGTGTGAACCCGACAAGACTTTTTCTCTCGGCCACTTTCGAGCCTTTCCTAATTGGGGCTCCTTTTTGGAACCGGTCTCTTTATTCGGATGGATCCATTGCAGAACAGATTCCGATCGCCCACGCCATCCCCTTACCCCTCTGGAAGAACCTTCCTGCTCTCACTTGCTCGGCTGTCTCGGACCCTTCCCCTCAAGCGCGATTGGTCTCGGACTGGCTCCCTTCCACGCAAGCTGTCCCGGGGCCCTTGCTCTCCGAAACCGCGAGGGAGGCACTCTCGTTGATACAATATCCTCCTCCGGGCTGCGGTGATAGACTTAACCTTGGGCGTGTGGATTCCCCTTTGCAGGGGCTCTCAGTTCCCGAACATCCTGTAAGTCCCTCTTTCAAGGCTTGCGGGACTATTGCTTCTAGCATTGTGCTCATGGGTTGCACCATTGAAACTGTGGCACCTGAAACAGTGCCAAGTGAGGGAGAATCCTGCTTTTGCATCGACAAGAGAATCGGGAAAAGATACCGTAGAAGACAACGGGCCAAGCATAGGCTCCCCGTGACAATAGAGATCTCTAAACGCAAGGCGGAAGTGGCCAGGCTGGCGGGTGCGGTCCGCTTGAAGGGGTTCTTGGTGATTACAAAATGAAGATTCTTTCTTGGAATGTGAGGGGTCTGGGTGACCCAGAAAAGAGATCAGTTTTAGCTCCTAGGTTCAGAGATTGGTGTTGTGATGTTATCTTCTTGCAGGAAACCAAGCTTGTTTCTTGTTCCCCCTTTATATGGAACTCCCTTAGCACTGACATTTTCATGAGTGTCCGCACCCTTGATGCCTCGGGCAACGTTGGGGGTCTGCTGTTGGCGTGGAAGGAACCGAATTTCAAATTTCAGGCAGAGCTAAAGGGTACGCATGTGCTCACGGTGGTACTGGAACATGCTCAATTGAATAGGTTGTTCGCATTATCTTGTGTATATGGGCCCTGCCTCCCTGCAACCAGCCATAGCCTTTGGTTGGATCTTCGGGAAGTCAGATCTACCTTCCCAAATACATGCTGGCTTTTGGGAGGTGACTTTAATGTATCTTTGTTCGCGTCTGATCGTCCGGGCCTTCGTGGTGGTCAGGACCCGGGATCTACGGATTTCCTTGAGCTGATTAATACCTTGGGACTGGAGGTTTTGGATGCTGCTGACACTAAATATACTTGGAGATCGAGGGGCTCGCGATCACGAATTGACCGTCGCTTCTTGGCTTCGGGGGAACTGCTTGATTTATTCCCTCTCTCTTTTCCTTCCAGTAGGGCCATAACAAGATCCGATCACACGCCCATCTTGTGGGACTCAGGGTATGTGTCGCCCCGCCTCAGGGTTTCTTTAGATTTGAGAAGGTCTGGCTTTTGGAGGAGTCTTTTAGACCCTTGGTCTCTTCTCACTGGTCATCTACGCCTGTATCTGGTTCTACTGCGGTGAGATTTGTTCAAAAGTTAACTTCACTTCGTACTCGGCTTTGCCAATTTAAGAAGGAAACAAGAGAGGCTCGGAATTGCGTCAGAGCTGAGGCTGAAAGTCTGCTTGGGAGACTTGATGAGGTAGACGCTGTTAGAACTCTTTCGGCTGAAGAGCTGGATTTGAGGGTAGAGGTGTAGAGCAAGATTGTTTTAGAAGACAAGAAACATGCCATAGAATGGAAACAGAGATCCAGACACAAATGGCTCAAGGAGGGAGATGCTAATATGACGTTCTTTCACAGTCACAGGCTGGCCAGCGGATGACGTCGTCAGAATAATTTTCATTCGATTCCGGTGAATGACTTAAGAGTGGAGGGTGATAGAGAGATGTGATGAGCGATTGCGGATCACTTTTTGTTGGCCTCTAGGTGTAGTTCAGTGAGGCTTTGGAGGTGGGCGGGTGAAGGGGCCTCTCGGATCTCGGAGGCTCATTCCACAAGTCTTATCTAAAAACTTACTCCAGAAGGTCTTTGCCACCAAGGACCCTAGTCAGCTCAAATACTTCTTTGACGTTGAGGTGACACGTATTGCAAATGGACTTCATCTATCCCAGTGTAGGTATTGCCTTGACATTCTTATAGAGACCGGATTACTTGAATGCAAACCATTTGATATCCCAATAGAGTTGCCGAGGCATGGTACATCTATTGATCCAAAGTTTGAGGATATGATACGATATAGGAACCTAGTGGCTAAACTGCTCTATCTTGCTATCACTAGGCCAGATATATCGTATCATATCTGACAGAGCTAATATGCACATGGAGAGACTTCTATACAACCATTGGTAGGATATTCTCTTGGTCCTTCGATACTTGAAGGAACCTCCGGGAAAAGGCCTCTTCTATAGGGCTAATGGCCACACTCATGTGATCACATTTTGGTAAAATTCGATCGAATTTCGGTTGAATTTCGATTTCAATGATTGGACGCTCGTGAAATATGGTAATGTCGAAAGAAATGTAGGGACATTTTTCACAGTGACGAATGGACTGAATATTAGATGAATTCCGAGATTTATTTCCAATTTCACAGGAACATGCCAAATAATCGCACAAGTAGCTTGAGCCATTCGGCATGTATCAACCTCTACACTCAATCTAGAAACCAATTCTTCTTGCTTCGTCATGGAACAAGGTTTCCATGGACAGACCATCTACCACATGTTATGCCATGTTTGTTGATGGAAACCTTGTTACATGACGAAGCAAGAAGACATTGGTTTCTAGATTGAGTGTAGAGGTTGAATACATGCCGATGGCTCAAGCTACTTGTGCGATTATTTGGCTTGTTTCCTTTGTTTAAAATCTTGGACTTCATGCTAATATTCTTGTCCCATTGTACAGTGAAAACAAGTCCTCTACATTTATTGCCACCAATCCCATATTTCACGAGCGGACTAAGCACATTGAAGTTGATTGCCATTTCGTTCGAGATGCAATACGAGGAGGGAAGATCGCAACTCATATCTCTTCAGATTTTTAGCTTGTAGATGTATTCACGAAGGTTTTTCCGAAGAAACATATATCTTTGTTGATTTCCAAGTTAGTGCTTTATCGAGAGATATGCTCAGACTTAAGGGGGAGTGTAGACTTAGTTGTTATTTGATCATCTTCTCATGATTATCTCTTTATTACATTGTAGTCACTTATGTAATTATCCCTTTTAGGGCTCTAGGGTTTCACGGTATACAAGAAAACCCATACCCTTTGAATAATGTACACAATTCATTCTCAATTTCATCTCCACACTACGAATTTCTTTCTCTATCCCTTGAAAGAGATAGAGTCAACGTCAACTGAGGACATGCACCTCATTGCAGTGTCACTGACTTTGATCTCTACAGATGTCGATCACTTACATTTTATTTCTGCCTAGGCCATTATATCATCATTCCAGAATCCAACCCTCAAGTTCTTTCTACTCTTTGGTATGACCATAAATGCATCGTTTTTGCCATCAACATCCAAAAGAATGGATTAAGTCGAGCTAATATGAGCGTCATGTGTTCAAATGTGTCGGTTTTTCAGTTTGTTCAAGCTAACATCGCTTGCTTCGGCTTAATGCGGAGTGTTGAGATAGCGAAGGACTGAGTTAAGTTTAAGATGTTTCTCCCATGTGGTTCAAGTTTGTATGTTGTCTGTGTTGTTTCTGCGTCAGTTTTTAACAAACTATTAGTGGGACAATCTAAAAAAACATTCAAGAACAACACAACCAAGGCCTTTTCTCACATTAAGTAGGGAATCTAAAAAGACAAATTTTTAAAAATACCTTTTTCCTCCAATAACGCCAGCTCCAATGAATTAAATATGTAGTGGTTTTTTTACACTATAAAGAATGTCATTTGAGTTATTTGAAACGATGTAAGATCATGAGTAACTATTGGTAAACTGTAATATATTTGATGTAATTTGTATAGAAAGCATTCCACAATTTGACATCAACCTAAACAAAAATCAATATCATCACTCTTCTCTGATCTGGCCTTTTTCCTGTTTCAGCATTTAGAATATGAACCAATACATACAGAAAGGCCTGGAGAGATAGTTGCATATTACAAGATTGCAAGTAAGAGCTTCTTAATGCTTGTCTTGCTTCAGTTCATATAATGTTATTAATTCTGATCTGCTTTCCAGGTCATTACAAGTGGGCTTTGGATAGATTATTTGTGAAGCATCATTTTCAAAGAGTTATTATACTTGAAGGTACTTTCTTATTATAAATGTATTTGTTTCAGTACTATTATTTTTTCCCAAAATATATAGTGGAAGGAAAAGAAACTCTGGTTGAGCATTGAATCCTACAAGCTCTTCTACTATAAAAGAGATGTCTAGGCTTACCGGGACAACTATCTAAATGGTCCAATAAAAAATAAAATAGGCATGAAATGTGCAAAATTTACTACTCCCCCCTCAACTTAATCTTGCCAATTTGGAAGTAAGAAAAAGACGTTGTTTCTTGGGAAGCGTCTATGTGAATTTTTTTGTTGTTTGATAGCTCTATAGAGATATGGGGATTAGTAATTTTCTCTTCATGACATCATATATGAAATGACAATCGACCTTATGTGCTTTGTGGCTATGGAAACTCTAAGATATCCAAAGATGACATGTAATCTTGCAAGTGGCAAGTGACTTGTGCCATAATTTGAACTCATCCTCAATTTTTTCGGGAGAACCATAATTTTTGTGTCTACCCACTTAATGGTCTAGTGGTAGTACAATGTGTCTACCACACAAAAGACCAGGGTTCAAATCCCACTCTTGCAGCGGTTGCGTTAGGTAGTTGATGACCAACGTAAAAAATAGTCAAATCTTTCAACATAGATTTGAGCAAAAATCCATGTAGCCGACCCTACTTATAGTGGGACAAGGCTTAGTACATTTATAGAACCATAATTTTTATCAGGTAACTAAATCACCATCAATGTACACATGTCCTGTCATTAACCTCCAATCATCAACTGAATTAGCATAGTCAACATTTGAATAAGTGCACACATCCAAGTGCCTGTATCTAGAGAATAGAACACCTTTTGTCAGGAGAACCCTTTAAGTGTCGAAGGATATGAACATATTTTTAGTGATTATCCTTGGGTTACTCCATTGTTTGGCTGACCTTGCTAACAACATGATATATATAAGATCTGTTAACCAGTGAGATAAAAAAATTAGTATTAAGTATCTATATTGTCCAATGTCCTTAATTAAGGCATCATCTCGTGTAGTGTCCTGGTGAGATTCAGCTAGAATGGGGGAAGTTTTACAACCAAATACTCCGACCCCCACTAAGATATCAAGGGAAATTTAGCATTGAGAAAGAAGAAAGGTATCACAATACATAGAAAGTATGACAACGAGCCTTCGTTGGTATCAAAGACATTCCGAAGAAAAAATTTGTTCTGAACGCCTCCAGCATCATCTCCTTTAAGAATTAAATCATTAACATAGATCACTAGAATAACTGAGCCAATAGACTGCTGTTAAATAAAGATTGAGTGATTGAGGAAGTTCTCCTAAAGTGAATAGATTAGATCTTAGTGCTGAATCTATCAAACTGTATATGTAGACTTTGCTTCGTCCATAGATTGCATTAACAACCTGCCAATATACTCCCCCCTCAATATAGTACCCTTTAGGACATGCATGCTTCCTCTTCAAGATCACCATAAATGAATTACTTTTGACATCGAGCTAGTCCCGAGGCCGGTCTTAATTGGCTACATGGATATGATAGTCTATAAAGATCACATTCTAGCCACTAGAGAGGTCTCAAAATAATCCATGCCATATGTCTTTTCGAAGGCTTTCGCCATAAATCATATTTTAAGGATATCAATGATCTCGTGTTCACCATGCTTAGTGATGAACACCCCTGTGCATGGAAGACCTGTAGGACATAGAACGATATCCCATGGGAATTTGAGTTTATCCATCAACATCGTCCTTTTCCAACCTAAATCCTACCTAGACATAAAATAGTCTTAAGGAGCATGAATACCCATCATAGCATTAGTAACAATTATGTTTGAAGCTGGTAGTCCATCGATTCTAGTGTAACGAGACCAAGGATTAAGCCTCACCGAACTGGATAGACACCACACTACACATCTTGTGCAGAGGTTGAAGGATCAACTAGGTTAGATAATGACAAGCGAGAAGAGTCAGAATAGGGCACTATGCAAATCCCTTGTATTACAATGATCAATGGGGATAACAGATAATGGGACATGTGGTTCGCAAGCGCATCCTCCTTTATACTTGGAGCAGAGATAAGAAGATGTGTAATTGGATTAGTAAAGTGAACTATTAAGGTGACATCAACAGAGATATAGTAGCGATTGAAACGAGATCATAGCACCTATGGACAAAACTGGAGAATCAATGGAGTAAAGTTTATTCGAGGGGTGGGATTTCATCTATAGCATGAAAGCTTAAATCCTTATGGATGGAGAAATACAAAATAGTCCTCACCATGAATCCTAAATATCGAAAGAGTTCAAAATAGAAATGCTTAGATAGAATCATAGGTAGCCAATCAATAATAAATAACGTCAATACCACCCTTAAGTTGGAGCATATCTATTAATCAATGCTCAACTCGGATATATTTGAAACTCATCATATTTCTTTTATTACGATAAGAACATAGGGATCCTTATATAGACGGAACCCTAAGGTACGATTACAAATAAGAGACACATCTTTAGAGCGAGTGACACCTCTCTAGATAAAGTACGCGAATACTCTTAGTGTTGAGATTTATATTAATTTTTCCATATTTATTATGTATTTTCGCCTCTATTATGTAATTTTCCTTCTAGGGTTTCTCCATCTCTATAAGAGAACTTGATGGTCCCTTTTACAATCAAGTTATATATTTCTCTCTACATGATATCGAAGCAACGGTCCTAGATCGGAGCTTTGAAACTCTAGAGTTCCTCCCCTGGAGCCCCTTGGCTATCGCAGGCCCCAACATCATCGGAGGCCCCCCACCTCCATCGTCGGTGGCCACAACCATTGTAGGAGGTCTCTAAGGCCCTAGCGACATCTCAAGCCACTTGTTGGAGGCATAGCAAGCAATTCGAGGCATCGCGTAACTGTCCAACGGCTGTTCTAATCGAATATTGTTAAGATATATTTTTTTGATTTTATGTAATTGCATTTTCTCTGAGTACTTCTCATGTAATTAACCCTCGGGCTATTCTCCTATATAAGAGAGCTCTCAGTCTATTCTAATGCAAATTTTCTTTTTATCCCATCATGGTATCGGAGCAACGATCCTAGACCGTTGTTCCTTTATCCCACCCAGAAAAACCCTAACCCTACACCTGCCGCCACCCCCACCTCTCGCCGGGCGCCGCCGTCGACGCCGCCAGGGTTGTCCCGCCCCTCCTACGACCCGCCTGGGCTCTGCGCCGCCCACCAGGGCTGGCTCGGCGCTCCCCATAGTCACCGCTGCCCCACAACCCCGTGCCCTAGACTGCGCTGCCCGCTCCTCTCGAGGGCTGCGTGCAGCCCCACCTCGGTGCGCCGCCCACTGGGGTTGCCGCCAACCCATCAGGGCTCCAGTCGTGCCGCCGTGAAACCTATCGTGCGCGTGCCTAGTATGCGTTAGGGTCCGGAAACCCACTATTTACTGGTCCGAGTTCTCGCACAAAGATGTAGGGATGGTTGTATGAGTCTACACATGCATCCCATCCTTACTATGATTCTGTAGACAGGATATTTTTATCCCAGTCGTTCGGTGGCCCTTTCCTACCATGTCAGAGAACAAGGGTGACGTATTCTCATCTTCTGGTGCCTTCAAAGGCCCGACCCCTATTGTGAAGATGGATGGGACCAATTATGAGTTATGGTCCTTGCAGTTCCGTACCCTTATGCAGTGCCACAATAAAGAGCACATTCTGACTGACTCCGAGCCAGTGGACAAGAATGGGGCGAATGTGACGTGGAAACAAGATGATGCCTATGCTCGTATGTGGCTCTCCGGGACACTAACCACGGAGATTGCTATTGCTAATGATATTGTGAATCAGCCAACTGCGAAGGTTATGTGGGACATACTAGCCGATACATATGGGCAGTCGAAAAATGAAAGTAAGATACTTCAGTTGTTGTTTGACATCTTCTCGACCAAACAGAATGGTCGACCGCTCCATGCACACTTCTCTCACATGCGGGGCATGTTTGAGAGATTACATAACTTCATGTTGATCACCACCAACACAGAGCCACAAAAGGCATATTGAAATGCCATGATGACTGGTGTATTTCTGTCCTCACTTTATCCTGAGTACGATGCAACTCGTACTCAACTTCTAACTGGAGAGTCCGTTCCACCAATGGAAGAGGTCTATAAACACTTGAGTAGGATTACTACTACAACTGCGAATACAACACATACCACTCCTTCTGCCATGGCTGCTACTAGAGGCAGGGGAGGATTGTCTCACTTTCGGGGTCGTGGACCTCGTGGTCGAGAGGGAGGCAGACATCGTGGTCCATGTACTTATTACCACCGTCCCGGTCACTCTGAGGAGACATGCTTTCATAAGCATGGATATCCAGCATCTGCACGAGCAGCTGAGCAGACTGAGGCTTCCTCTGCGCCTACTCCAGACCCTCGCCTTGATGACATTGTTTCCAGACTTCAGCAGATGATGAGTACTCCTACAGCTTTGCCTCCAGGTTCCACAGAGGCCGCGGCTTCTACCAGAGCGCCGTCTAGCTCATCAGGTACTATACATTTACCAATAGTACATGTTCGGACCTGACACATTGGATTATGGATACCGGGGCATCCCATCATATGTGCGGCAACAGGACACCGTTTACTTCGTACAGAGCACTTTCACCTGCCAGACCAGTTGTCATTGCCAATGGGATTCGCTTACCCATTGTTGGTCAGGGGGAGATTACTCTAGACTCTTCTCTGAGTCTTCAGAATGTCTTATATGCCCTGACTTTCAGATGAACCTATTGTCAATTAGTCAGCATACGAAAGATTTACATTGTCATGCCATATTTGATCCTTCTTCATTTGTTTTTCAGGACATACTGACTGGCAGGGTGATTGGACATGGCCGTGAGTAGAGAGGCTTGTATAAGCTTGCTATACCATCATACGCTGGACTAGCTACCATTCCATCTAGGTCCGTGTCACCATTCCTCTGGCATCTCCGCTTTGGCCATCTTCCTCTACAGAAGATGTCATGTTCTACCACAGATATCTACCCGTACCGCATTGAATTGTGAAGCCTGTCAGCTTGGGAAGCATCATCGCTCGTTGTTTCCAAGTCGTCCTAGTCGTCATAGTAGTTGGTCCTTTTGAGTTGTTTCATTTTAATATTTGGGGTCCAAGTCGTGTCCCTGATCATCAGGGACATTGTTATTATATGGTTGCTGTTGATGATTATTCTAGATTGTCTTGGGTGTTCTTGTTGAAACATAAGTCTGACATGTGCTATCATTAAAACATTTCTTATTGAAGTCAAGAATATCTTCTCTGCTAGTGTCAAATTCATTTGTACGGATAATGCATTGGAATTTTCAACACTACATTTGTCTGAATTTCTGAATTCACTTGGAATTATTCATCAAACCTCGTGCAATTACACTTCACAACAGAATGGTGTTGCTGAACTCAAACATTGTCACCTTGATGTCGCACGCACATTGTTGATGCGGAGTCGTACCACTCACTCCTTTTGGGGGGATGTTGTTCTCACTGCTTGTTACTTGGTGAATCGCATGCCATCAACTGTTCTTGGAGAAAAGGTTCCCTTCTTGATTGCGTTTCCCGAGAAGGAACTATTTTCTCTCACACTCAGTCTTTGGATCTGCGGCTTTTGTCCATGACTTCACTCCTAGTCGTGACAAGCTCTCACCCAGAGCGATCAAATATGTTTTTGTTGGATATTCTCGTACCCAAAAAGGGTATAGATGTTTTGATCCTGTTGGCAGACGATATTATGTGAGTGCGGACGTTACTTTCTTTGAGTCCATTATGTATTTCTTTCCTACAGGTGACATGCTATCCAATATCAATTCTAGGGACGATGTTGTCGTTCCTCCTCCTCCATCTATTCCACCAAATGACCCTCATATTGCCTCACCTCCACTGCCATCACCTCAGCCTCCACCGCCTCCACCTCCAGCGATTCAGCCAAGATTCTTACCTCTTGTTTATACTCGTAGGTCTTCTACTAGCTCCTCTGCTCATAAGCCGTCCACATCATCCATTACGCCTCAGGTATGTCATGATAACATTGTTTCTACTCATGGCATTAGAGCTCTTCATGATGTACAGGACGACGTAGGCCCGCAAGATAGAGGAGATGCTGATTTGGCCATTCCAATTGCCCTGAGGAAGCCTCGAAGTAAGTGTGCCACATACCCACTTGTTGCACGTGTGTCTTTGGATCATCTTTCAGATGAGTACAAGAGGCTTGTAGTGGGACTCTCCGTAGTTACTATACCACGTACATATATGGAGGCATTACAGGACAACTGGTGGCATCATGCCATGGAAGAGGAGATGGCAGCCTTACGGTCACGAGGGACTTGGAGTGTTGTACCTGCACCCCAAGGTGCATCGATTGTCAGCTATAAATGGATATTTTCAATCAAGCACAATGCAGACGGCAGTGTGGATTGCTACAAGGCAAGGCTTGTAGCACGAGGTTTCAGCCAAACGTATGGGGTGGATTATCAGGACACTTTTTCTCCAGTCGCGAGGCATTCGACACTATGTATTCTGCTTTCTGTTGCAGTGTCAAGGTACTAGCTTGATGTGAAGAATGCCTTCCTTTACGGGGACCTTCAGGAGGAGGTCTACATGCAACAGTCACCTGGGTTTGCTGCTGAGGGGGAATCTCAGAGTATGTGCAGATTACACAAGACAATTTATGGTCTGAAGCAGAGTTCGAGAGCTTGGTATAAAAAACTATCGGAGTTGATTGAGCAACACAGGTTTCTGAGGTCTACTGCAGACCACTCACTGTTTGTTCATAAGACAGAAAAGTACGGTTGCCATTCTTGTTTATGTAGATAACATTATTGTTACAGGGGATGATGCCCAAGGCATTCGGATAGCCAAGGAGTTCCTAGGTCAACAGTTTGTGACTAAGGACCTTGGCACTCTTCGTTACTTTCTGGGGTTAGAATTTGCTAGGAACCAACGTGATCTAGTATGACAGGATGCAAGCCTGCTACTACTCCTATGGATCCAAGTATGAAATTGTATGACAATGATACTGAGGAAGTAGATAGTAGGAGATATAGAGAACTGGTTGGGAAGCTTTTATATGCTACTATCACCGGGCCAGATATTATGTTTGCAGTAAGCAAAGTTAGCCAGTTCATGGAGTAGCCCGGAAAGGTACATATGGATGCTATTTATATGATTTTAAGATATTTGAAGAACTCACCTGGCTCGGGTCTCTTATTCAGTAGGGATGCATCCCTTGAAGTGACAGTGTGCGCTGATGCTGATTATGCAGGTTGTCCCATAGACAGAAAATTTACTTCGGGCTTTGCAGTGTTTGTTGGAAACTCACTTGTCTCATGGAAAAGCAAGAAGCATACTGTGGTAGCCAGATCGAGTGCAGAATTTGAATACAGGGTCATGGCACAAGGGAGTGTCGAGATGATGTGGGTTAGATCGGTGTTGACTGATCTTACCATTGATGTTCCTCTTCTTATCCAACTTTTATGTGATAATCAAGTTGCATTATTTGTTGCCAATAATCCGACATTCCATGAGCGAACGAAGCATATTGAGGTGGACTGTCATTATAATCGAGACATGATACAGAAAGGGATCATATCTACCTCTCATGTTTCTACAGGAGATCAGACGGCTGGCATCTTCACCAAGGCTCTATCTCAAAGTCCATTTCAGTTTTGTTCCAAGCTGAGCATGATAGATATATAATGCTCCAGCTTGATGGGGTGTTAAGATATATTTTTCTGATTTTATGTAATTGCATTTTCTCTGAGTACTTCTCATGTAATTAACCCTCGGGCTATTCTCCTATATAAGAGAGCCCTTAGTCTATTCTAATGCAAGTTTTCTTTTTCTCCCATCAAATATCACGCATTCTAGGTCTCTATACAATCTGATTTTGGGCCATTTTGGTGAAACTAGGCCTGTAATCCATTTGTGTTCCTTAGAGAGACTAAAAATTGATGGGAATGGCTATGTCATGAGTCTGTACACCCAATCGATTACTCATATCATTGTGTAGATGCATTCACATCAGTATACAACCTAATCACGTCCCTTCCGACTTCTTTATCATCATTTTAAAAACATGGTCGATCTATCATCTAGATGCCTTCAAAGGTCCGACACACATCGTCAAGATAAATGGGACCAATTATAGGTCATGCAGTTCATGAGCCTTATGCAGTGCAATGGGAAAAAGCACACTCCGACACACAATGAGCCGACTGACAAGAGTGGGGTTAATACCTCTCAGGAACGAGATGACATGTACTTGCGTGTTTGGCTATCGGGTACTGTCGCTACAGAGATAACCGATTATATTTTGCATCAGCCCATGGCCAAGGCAATGTGGGACGTCCTTGCCTCCACCAATTCTTAGGTGAGGAATGAGATGGAGATATTGCATCTTCAATATGACATCTTTATGGCCAAGTAGAATGATTGTCTCTTCACACTTTTTATTTGTCTCTCAAGGGCATGTTTAAGGAGCTTTACAATTTCTCGCACGTTTCTCAGAATCTTCTTCAATGCAAGCCAATGACTTTTTCCTAGATTTGACATACATCTACTCACAACACTGACTACTTGGGGATGTCTGGGAGCGTGCATATCATGACATACATGATACTCTCAACGACACTGGTGTAAGGAACTTGTGACATGTACTCGTTCTCATCCTCTGTCTGTGGTGACAAGTCTACGGACGACATGAAATGAGAGGCAACTGGTATCTTATTTGGTTTGGCATATGCCATGCCAAAACACTCCAAGATCTTCTACACGCAGCTTTTTGACTCAAACATAGTTTCCAAGCCTTACGATCTCTGTGTATCTCCATGCCAAGTATCTACTTAGCTACACCAAGATCCTTCATCTCAAACTCTCCATCAAGTAGGGCTTTCAATCTTTTCACCTCAGTTTTATTTCTGGATGCCATCAACATGTCATCAATATATAACAGTAAAAAAATAAAAGAGTCGTTAGGTTGGTGTCTAAAGTAGACACACACATCATAACTGCTCCTGGTAAACTCCTGTGCATCCATGAATGAGTTGAAGTATTTGTACCTCTGTCTCGGTCATTGCTTCAACCCATAAATAGATTTCCGCAATGGGTACACTTAATCTTCCTTTCTTGCACTTCAAATCCTTCAGGTTGACACATGTAAACTCCGCTCTTCAAGATCTCCATGTAAAAACGCCATCTTCACATCTAGCTGCTCAACTGCAAGTCATTCACGGCAACAATAGTTAGTGGAACTCATGTAGAGGTGTGCTTTATCACTTGTGAGAAGATATCCTTATAGTCGATGCCCTGCACCTGGATAAAGCCTTTAGCAACTAGTCTTTCCTTGTATATCGTGTCAATAGATCTAGAGATGCCTTCTTTCTTCTTGTAAATCCACGTGCAACCGATCACATTCTATCGATGTGGTGGTGGAACATGGGGTCAACATCTTATTTTTATGAAGAGATTCAATCTCCTTATTCATCATTGCAAACCATTCTTTAGAGCACTGGATGAAACAACTTCTGAAAAATTGCTCGGCTCTCTTACGTCACATGTTTTCTCTTCATCGGATAGCGCATATGCAAAGGCACGATCTACATATATGGGGGGTAGCTTGATTTGTTTTCGTCCTTGCCTATTTGCAATGCATTCTTCTTCTTTGCCTGTTGAACTCTCCTCTTCTTCTTCTTATTCCGATAGGTGACCATGATGTGGTTGGATTGGCTCAACCTCAAGCTCCACTTGTTTGTTGGTACTCACGTCTATATCTGCATCAGAAGAACGAACAATAGAACGATGTTTGGGAGATAAAATAGCAGGCTCATTACATACAACATTTTTCTCAATCAACTTCTACGACTTCATACCAAGACTCTACAATCTATATATCTTCACTCCAGACGCATACCTAAGAAATATGTACTTAACGGATCTAGATTCCAATTTTCCTTGACTAACATGTGCATATGCAAGACAACAAAAAAAATCAAATCAGAGCAATCAAGCGGATGTTCAGACCATACCTCTTTTGGTGTCAGGTTGTCCAGAACCGATGGGGGAGAACTGTTCACAAGGAAGGTTGTTGTTGCAACTACTTTAGCCCAAAAATTCTTCATCAATGCATCACTCATCAATATACATCTGGCTCTCTCTAGCAGGATCTCGTTCATGTGCTTTACGACTCTATTCTGCCGAGGAGTATGTCTGACTGTGCGGTGTCTCACGATGTCTTCATTCTTGCAAAAGTCATTGAATTCTGTTGAACAGAATTCGAGGCCATTATCTATCTGCAACCTCTTGATACTTTTCCTAGTTTGCTTCTCTCGTATTGCTTTCCACTGCTTGAAGTGTGTAAATACATCATCTTTGGATGTAAGAGTGTGAATTCAAACCTTTCTGGAGTAATCTTCGGAAAAAGTCAGCACGTATCGCGCACGACCTTTGGATGAGACTTGAGACGGACTCCATAAATCAGAGTGAATATAGATTAGAGTGCCCTTTGTTCTATGTACAACGACACTAAAAATCTTCCTTGTCTGTTTGCAAGAATGCGATGCTCACATAAGTCCAACTATACCATGCGCTGATTATCAAGTAGTCCTCTTCTGATGAGGGTACTCATGCCTATCTCGCTTAGATGTCCCAAGCTGAGATGCCATGATCCAGTGTTGTCGACCCCTAAACTGGTGGAAACTGATGCAATACCTGTAATAGTGTCTTCCTGTAGAGCATATAGATTTCTAGACCTTTTCGCAGACATAACAAAATGTCCATCTTTAACATTTGTCAAAATGTCACCTTTCGTAGCATACTCACTTTTTCTCTTCTACAATACCAAGAGATATCAGGTTCTTTGTCATATCTGGAACATGATGAACATCTGTTAAGGTGACAAATGTCCCGTTGTGCACCTTCAGTTCCACGCTTCTCAACCCTACAGCCCTGGACTGTGAATCATTGCCCATAACAACTACTCCATCAATAGATATGTATGTGGAGAACCCAAGGTTCGAAATCTCGATTTCGATTTCGTTTCGGTCACCTCCAGTATCGAAATTTCGTCGATATTTCGGGAAATTTCGACGATTTCTGTGGAAATTTCAGAAATGGCTCAAAAAGTCATTTTTTGACCATTTTTTGCAAATTAAGATCTTTCAAGTTATTTACAACAATAATAGCTCACAAAAAACAGTTTTATCATACATATTGCTCATATATGCCCCTTATATCACACATATCGGTCATATCGATCATTTCGTTGTTAAGGCTGATTATTGGTGGATACATATTGGAAATGGATATCATTAAATACAAGTTCTTAAAACAACAATAGCTAACAAATGCGTACTTATATCACACATATCTCTCATCCATATGCCTTATATTGCACATATCGATCATATCGGTCATTTCGTTGTTAAGGCTGATTATTGATTGATATATAGTGGAAATGAATATCATTAAATCCAAGTTCTTAAAACAATAATAGCTAACAAATGAACACTTATATCACACATATCTCTCATCCATATGCCTTATATCGCACATATTAGGGCATATCGTTGAGCTGACTGATAGATATTGGAATCAAAATTAAAATAACTAAATTTAAAATACTTATAAGTTGTCTTTTTGTTTAAAAAAATAGAAGAGTATTTTTTATTCTAAAATGTAGATAATGCTAAATAAGACAATGTTTAGTTCATAGAAATAACGGTCGTAGGCGCAGTTCTAGTGAATTACATAATTATTTATGACATACAACAAACATGATATATTTTACAAAGACAAATGACAAAAGGAATGAAGCAAAGAAGCTATAGCGGATCTCTAGAATCTATAGAGTTGTTTCATCTCCATTTCGCAAAGGGAGGTGAAGCTCCCTACGTTGAAGAAACATTGTATGCATCCTCCTTGTCGCACCATACCCTACCTGAACGGGGGTCTCGCTCGGGGGGTGCAGGGGCAGCTCCCCCGACCCAAAAGAAAATATATAAATCGTGATGTGTTCTGATATAGAGAATTGTTAAATACTAAATAGCTAGTAAAATGATTAAAATTACCGAAATTTCTCCCATATCGGTCGAAATCCGAGAAATTTTGAACTGAAAACATGAATTTCGTTCGATATGGGTCGAAATGTCGAAATATCACCGATATTTCAACCCATTTCGGTTGAAATCCGGGAAATCGATATATATATATATATATAGGTATTTCGAAAGACCCTCCCTGTCGAAACTAAAATTTCGGCGAAATTTCGTCGAAATTTCGCGAAATTTAATACCATGGGAGAACCAATGACGATCGGATGTGACGTGGTAGGAGAAACCATAATCTATGAGTCATGTGTTCTTTGATCTGTATGGTGTATCAACCTTCATAACATAGCCAACATCTCTGCATTCAAATTTTAGATAATTTGTTTCTGCCGCACAACCATCTTTTCTAGGTTGTTTTTGATCTTTCTCTTTGTTTTGGACTTTCCAGAACTCCTCTTCCGTATGACCTTTCTTCTTGTAGTAGCGATAAAACTTTCTCTGCCCTTTTTTTCCTAGTGCGGCTTATCAAAATTCTTTTATTCTATGTATTTGCACCTTACGTGGAGCTCCTCAGCATTCTTGTCTCTTGACGAATGTCTCATGAGTTCACGGTCCATTAACTCCTTCGGGAGAAGGGGTGATTTCATATCATCTAAACAAATCTCGTCCTACCCGTAAATTAGGATTTCACGGAAGTGCTTGTACATGGACGTTAATGAACATAACAATAGCAATGCCTAATCTTCGTCTTTAATTTCTTCGCCCATATTTTTCAACTCATAAATACTTGAACGGAAAACATCTAGACGAGATTTAATCGATGTACCTTGGGCCATGCGAAGAATGAAGAGTCATTGCTTGAGATGTAAACAGTTGGCAAGAGTCTTCATCATGTAGAAACTCTTAAGTTTCAGTGACAATAGCGATAAAACTTCATCATGTAAACAATTGGCTAGAGTCTTCTTCTTGTAGTAGCGATAAAACTTTGTCTGCCCTTTTTTTCCTAGTACGGCTTATCAAAATTCTTTTATTCTATTTATTTGCACCTTACGTGGAGCTCCTCAGCATTCTTATCTCTTGACGAATGTCCCGTGAGTTCACGGTCCATTAACTCCGGGAGAAGGGATGATTTCATATCATCTAAACCAAGCTTGCAAAAATCGGCCGACTAGACCGACTAGTCGGTCCGATTAATCGAGTCGGCCCACTGACCGACCCGATTTGTGAGAGTCGGGCATTAGTCGGGTGGGCCGACTAATCGGGCCGACTAGTCGGTCTAGTCGGCCGATTAGGCGACCGATTTCTGCAAGAAGGATCCGATGACCCGAATCCGGGGATTCACCGCGACCCGAACGAGCGACCCGAACGAGCGGGATTTAGGTTACTGTTTGACAGTAACCTAAAACCCACGCGATTCGTCTCTCGACTTCTCCCTCCCAGCGCGAGTCCCATTACCTCCTCCGCCTCCTGCTTGCTCCCGCTCGCTGCTCGCCGCTCGCCGCCTGCTCCCGACGCTGCGCGGTGGTCGATCGCCGCTAGGAGGTCGACGCTTCTCCTGCCACTCCAGGCCTTGCCATCCGATCGCCTGTGCTCGGTTAGGGTTTCTATTTTTGCTATTTTTTTTCCAAATATCTATTTCTGCTATATCAAATATCTATTCTAAATATCTATTGATTGCATAACCCTTATTAGAAATGTTGAGTGTAGTCTATTGAGATGCATTGTCTATTGTGGCATTCCAACCCTTAGACAATAGATGCAATGTCTTATATCAAATATCTATTCTAAATATCTATTGATTGCATAACCCTTATTATAAATGTTGAGTGTAGTCTATTGAGATGCAATGTCTATTGAATTCAACACAATAGACATTCTCATGTTTTTTTTTAAAAACATACAGAGGGTCTATATCTTCAACATCTCCTTGCTTGTGTAGTTTAATAGGAATTGATTTAGGTGTTGTAGTTCGCTTGTTCTTAATTAAAAGAAAAATGAAAATGTGTGTTTATATCAAGCTTTAACTTGTGTGTTTTTTACAATGTAGATGGCGACACCTCCCACGAATGTCGCCTCTGGTGGTGACTCTTCCTTTTATGTGCCACCAGGATCAAGTGATCCTGCATGGCAGTTTGGATACCTTTCAAACCGTGCGGATTCGAACACGGTTACTTGCAGGTTGTGCAAGAAGGTGGTGAAAGGAGGGATTTTTAGGTTCAAGCAACATCTTGCGCACCGTAAAGGCAACGTGGCTCCATGTCCTAAGGTGGATGAAGATACGAAGAAGATGATGATACAGGTCTTGGATGACGTTGCTAGAAAGAAGAGTCAAAAAGCTGTTGACCTTGCTGAGATGAGAGAAGAGATTAATATCGGCAGCACTGGAGATGCCGCATCTGCAAAAAGGCATCAATCTTCTGAATCTTTGGAACAGACCGTCGCCATTCAAGGAACACGTCAGATGAGTATAAGAGATGCTTTATCTAAGGACCATCGTGAGAGGGTTGTCTCCTATATATGCAACTGGGCATATACATCGGCAATCCCTTTCAATGCATTGACCACGAAACAATTCAAGCAGATGGTGGAGGCAATTGGAGTGTATGGTCCAGGTCTCAAGACTCCTACGAGGTATGAGATTAGTGGCCCATTTTTGAAGAAGGCGGTGAAGAAAATTTCCGATGACTTGCAATGTCATCGAATTACATGGAAGAAGACAGGATGCTCTATAATGACCGATGCATGGACGGACATGCGAGGACGGAGCATCATGAACTTCTGTGTCAATTGCTCCTTGGGGACTTCATTTTTGAAGTCCATAGATGCTTCTGATGAGACACACACTGCCGAGTACATTTTTCAGCTCGTGGATGAGTGCATAATTGAAGTTGGCGTGGAGAATGTGGTACAAGTTGTTGCGGATAATGCTTCGGCAAATGTAGCAGCAGGGAGGTTGCTGCTCACAAAATATCCTCAGATATGGTGGACTTCATGTGCTGCTCATTCCGTTGATCTTGCTTTGGAGGAGATCGGCAAAGATTCGAAGGTGAAGAGCGCAATCAAAAAGGCGAGGACACTCACTATTTTTATTTATGCTCACACTAAAACATTGAGCTTGATGCGGAAGTTTACAAACAAGAGAGACATCGCTAGACCAGGGCAAACGAGGTTTGCTACTACTTTCCTCACTCTAGAAAGCATTCTAGAGAAAAAAGACAAGCTCAGGTTGATGTTTTCTTCAGATGAGTGGAGGACGTGCAAATGGTACAAGACCAAAAAGGGAGAACAAGCGACGTCCATAGTCTTCAGCGCTACTTTTTGGAACCACCCCGCATTTGCAATTAAAATTTTTACACCTTTGGTTCGTCTATTGCGTGTGGTTGATGCCGATTACCGCCCATCCATGGGCTTTGTTTATGGAGGGCTTCAAGAGGCAAAGAGAGAGATAATTGCATCTTTTAATAGTGTGGAGTCATCTTACAAGTTTTTTGTGGATGCTATTATCTCCAAGACCAAGGGCAGACTTGATACTCCTTTACATCTAGCGGCTTACTATTTGAACCCATACTTCTTTTTCACGGAGTGTGGTGGTGATGCAGATATTGTGGTGAAGAAAGGTTTTATGGATTGCATGGAACGATTTTATCCAGATTTGGATATACAAGATGCTATCACCACAAAGGAGCTTGTTGATTATAGAAATGGTCGTGGGGCATTTGGGAAGCCATTAGCCGTGAGACAGAGGATGCGAAATGATGAAAATTTCGATCCAGGTATTTCAGACATTATTTTCTATTAATCTAATTTTGATTATCGTTGATTTCATTGACCTAACCATTCTACTATATTGACCAGCTAATTGGTGGTACAATTATGGAGATGACACACCACATTTGAAAGATATGGCCATCAAGATCTTGAGCTTGACTTCGGCATCATCTGGATGTGAGCGCAATTGGAGCACGTTTGACTCGGTAAGACTCGAGTGACCCATCTAATAGAAATACCAGTTGTAAATTAGTAAGTGATATAGTCATTAGTCACAATTTTTGTAATGTTGCTTACAGATTCATACCAAGAAGAGAGGAAGGTTGGAAACAAAGAGGCTAAACGATCTTGTGTACGTTCGTTTTAATTCCAACCTGATGGAACGCCGTCTTGAGAAAGGAAAAGATCCGCTTTCCTCTCGTGATCGTGCATATTTACGTGAATGGACAGGAGAGGTCAATGTACAAGCTCAAGATGAGGAGGTCTTTCCAGGTTCCGGATTGACTTGGGGAGCAGTGGCTCATGCAAGTGGTGCAGAAGAGAATTTGGAGCTTAGAAAGAGTCAACGTGGCAAGGGAGCTTCATCTTCGAGCTCAAATGTTGCATCTATAAATGAAGAAGAGGAAGAATTTCTACCTGAAGACATAGTTGAAGAAGAAGATGATGATGATGATGAAGAAGAAGATGATGAAGAAGAAGAGATTGATTTGGCTGAGGACAATGATGAAGATGACTGACTTTTTACTTGATGCTTCATGCTGGCTTGAATTATTTTTATTTTGAAATGTTGTATCTGTCAGTGAACATTAGCTAATGTTGTGTAGCAAACATTTGTTCTTAACTTGCTACTTTTTTCCTGCAATTATTTCTTTTTTAGCTCTTATAAAATTGAAAATTGCTAAATCTATGCATATTTAGGATTGAGTATATATATAGATTAATATATTAATAATAATTTATATATTTAAAATAATAAAAAATTCAAAACCGACTAATGCCCGACTAATTCCGACTAGTCGTCCGACTGCCGACTAATCCTTAGTAGGTGACCCTGCCGACTGAATACCGACTACCGCTTTCTGCAACCTTGATCTAAACAAATCTCGTCCTACCCGTAAATTAGGATTTCACGGAAGTGCTTGTACATGGGCGTTAATGAACATAACAATAGCAATGCCTAATCTTCGTCTTCAATTTCTTCGCCCATATTTTTCAACTCATAAATACTTGAACGGAAAACATCTAGACGAGATTTAATCGATGTACCTTCGGCCATGCGAAGAATGAAGAGTCATGCTTGAGATGTAAACAATTGGCAAGAGTCTTCATCGTGTAGAGACTCTCAAGTTTCAGTGACATAGCCGCTGTGGAGGATTCCTTCATAACTTTGCGAAGAACGCCATTCGAGAGGCAAAGTTGTATGCTTGCTCTAGCCTTTGTCTCCATGTCCTTCTTCTCGTATTGATTTAGCATTGTAGCCATCTTCTCGATGCCTTCAATGCCTTTACGATGCCTTGTTGGATGAGGATTGTCTCCATCTTGACCTTTCATAGTCCTAATTGACATTGCGATCGAATTTCTCGATCTCAAACTTTGTCATCATCGTGGGTATTGGATCGAATTGAGTGATGTTATGTTGTGGGAGATCTAAAGGCTAAGGCAGAAACCGTCATCTAGACAGATTTAGATGGGATGCTCACGCGAGGCGGACAATCACGAAGATTGCTCTGATACCAGTTTATCGAAGATGATCCAAATACGCAATCAACCATGGAGAACATGCACGATTTACGTGGAAAACCCCCCATCGGTGTAGAGGTGAAAAAACCATGGGCAAAGAGAGGTTCTACCATGAGAGAAAACAAGAGGAGACGACAACTCTCCTAGAATGAGACTCTCTAATCACACACGCCTTAAACCTATATAGGGGTAATCGGTAAACAGTTCCTAATCAGATCCAAAAATCCATACCTCTGGTCGGCCAAGATCCATTTACGAAATGTACTCGGATCATAACTGGGTTCGTACTTCAAAGCATATTTCTACAAAACAAGAGTTTTTTCAACAATAGAGTTTCTTCTAAGCATTAAGATTGACCTTGAAGGCCCTCGATCACATAGCATTGTTTTTGGTTCCTTTTAGTTTTAAAAAGGTGCCATTGATTATCGTTGAGAGAAAATTTATTCATAACATAAAAGAGATCCCAAGGCTCTCTTAGATAGGAGAAGAGCCATGGGTTAATTACACAAGTGATACCCAAAGAAAACATAAAATGTAAATATAATACGATGATAAATAAACATCTCAACACTCCCCCTCAAACTTTTGAGCATATATATCAATCATGCTCAGCTTGGAATAGCATCTCTGAAATGGACCTCTGGCTAGTGCCTTCGTGAAGATATCTGTAGTCTGATCTCCTGTAGAAACATGAGAGGTGGATATAAGGCATTTCTGGATCATGTCTCTAGTGTAGTGACAATCCACCTCGATATGCTTTGTCCGCTCATGAAACGCAAGGTTATTGGCTATAAATAAAGCTGCTTGATTATCACATAAAAGCTTCATAGGAAGAGAAACCTCAACAGTAAGGTCGGTTAATACTGATCTGACCCACATCATTTCTGTACATCCTTGTGCCATAGCCCTGTATTCATACTCAGCACTAGATCTGGCCACCACAGTCTGCTTCTTGCTTTTCCATGAAACAAGTGAGCTGCCTATAAAGATAGCAAAACCAGAAGTCGACTTTCTGTCCCTGGGACAACCAGCATAGTCTGCATATGCACATCATGTCACCTCAAGTGATGCATCCCTATTGAATATAAGGCCAGAGTCAGGTAAAGTCTTCAAATACCTCAAGATCATGTGTACGGCATCCATATGTACCTTACTGGGTTGCTCCATGAACTAGCTGACTTTGCTAACTGCAAAAGCAATATCCAACCTGGTAATGGTGGCGTATAGGAGTTTCCCAACAAGCTCTCTATATCTCCTCCTGTCAATTTCTTCGGTGTCCTCATCATACAATCTCATGCTTGCATCCATAGGAGTAGAAGCAGGTTTGCACCCTGTCATGCCTGTCTCAGATAGGGGGTCCATAACAAATTTCCTCTGATTCATCACGAGTCCACATTGATTCCTGACGAACTCTAATCTAAGAAAGTAGCGAAGATTGCCAAGATCCTTAGTCACAGAATGCTGACCAAGGAACTCCTTGGCTGTAAGAATACCCTGCTCATCATCTCCTGTAATGACAATATCATCCACATAAACAAGAATAGCCACGGTACCTCTAGGTGTCCTCTATACAAACAGTGAGTGGTCTGCAGTAGACCACATAAACCCCTTCTGCTCTATCAACTCCGATAGCTTTTGATACTGTTAACGTATACAATAATAGTAGTATATGTACCTTTCTCTATTTTGTTTTTCTTCATAGTATGCTTTGTGTAATTTACCCATAGGCTACTCTCCTATATAAGAGAGCCTAGGGTTCGTGGAATAAACAAGTTATTCATTTTTTCCCAACATGGTATCAGAGCGACGGTCCTAGACCGGAGTTCTCGAAACCCAAACCCTAACTCACCCCACCCGCCGTCCTCTTCTTCTTCTCCCATCTCGATTGGCGCCGCCTCCACGCCGCCGCCGCACGCGCGGCTGTGCTGCCGCACGCGCACCTCTTCTTTCGCGTGTGCTTCTCCTGCGCCGTCTCTCTAGCGCCTGTGCGCCTCCACCATCTAGCGCCTGTGCGCCTCTCCGGTGCACATAGCGCACATAGCGCACATCATCAGCCAGCGCCTCTCCTGTGCATCATCAGCCAGCGCCAATGCACATAGCGCTCAAGCCCGCACCTCCTGTGCGCCTGCAGCGCATATAGCGCACATAGCGCACGTAGCTCCTGTGCGCAACCTTGTGCAGATCGCCTCCAGCATAGCATATAGCGCATAGCGCCTGTGTATAGCCCTTTGTGCACCCCCGTGTGCCGCCCTGTGCACAACCCTGTGCGCAGCCTCGTGCGCATGACCATCAGAGCGTGACTCTTGTGCGCGTGAAGGCAGTAGCACGCACATCTTCATGGGTTTAGTTGCTTGAGGTCTACACGTGCAACTAAACCCGTCTATGTCAGTGTAGACAAATCACAGATTGGTTTGTCAGTTGTTCCAGTCTTCAGTATCCAGTATGTCAGAAAGCAAGGCAGATATTCCATCGATTGGCGCATTCTGTGGTCCAGCGCCTATTGTAAAGATGGATGGTACTAATTATGAACTGTGGGCAATGCAGTTCATGAGCATGATGAAGTCTACGGGTAAGAAGCACATTCTTACCGAACCGGAGCCTGCTGAGAAGACTGGAACCAATGTCTCTTAGGAGGCTGATGACGCATACACCAAAGTTTGGCTATCTGGCACGTTGGCAATTGAGATTGCCAATGACATTCTCCATCAACCCACAGCGAAGGATATGTGGGACATTATGGCAGCTACATATTCCCCGGCAAAGAACGAGACAAAAATTCTGCAACTCCAGCATGATATCTTCACCATCAAGCAGAATTGTCGCCCTCTACATTCTCTCTATACATCACTGAGAGGGATGTTCGAGAAGCTATATAGCTTCATGCCCTTGACAGCCACGCTAGAACAGCAGAAGACATATAGGAACGCTACTATGGTGGGAGTGTTCCTAGCTGCACTTGATCCTGAGTACGAGGCAGCACGATCACAGATTTTGGCCGACTCTACAATTCCTCCAATGGTGGAAGCCTTCCATAGACTGAGTCGGATTACAGTTCCCTCAACTGCTGCAAGTCAGAATTCTTCAGCCATGGCAGCAACCAGAGGTCGTGGTTCTCATTACCAGGGCCGTGGACGTGGACCCCGTGGGAGGAGTGGCCGCACTAGGCCAACATGCACCTACTGCCATCGAGTTGGACATAATGAAGCATGGATTTCCTGCATCCGCACGAGCTGCTGAGCAGATAGAGCCCCCATCTGCTGCTACCTTGGATCAACGATTTGATGATCTCGTTGCCTGCCTGAGGGGCATTATCCCACCATCTGGTCCAACACCGACTACAGAGAGTCATTCTGATGCTGCTGCTTCTGCCTCCACGTCTACCAGTGCTTCAGGTAGTATACTTGCACTTCACAGTAGTAGTTCTGATACATTGCCATGGATTATGGACTCAGGCGCTACACATCACCTATGTGGCGACCATAGTCTACTTACAGGGTACACCCAGATCCCTCCAGGACGGACAGTAGTCATTGCAAATGGCACACATTCCCCCATCACTGGTCAGGGGGAGATTAGACTGACATCGTCCATGCAGCTCAAGAATGTGCTACATGCACCCGATTTTTCAATGAATCTATTGTCAATTAGTCAGATTACGAAGGATCTCCATTGTCGGGCAATTTTTGATTCATCTTCTTTGATTTTTCAGGACATCCATACGGGCAACGTGATTGGTCGTGGCTATGAGCAAGGAGGCCTCTACCGCCTAAATCAGATCCCATTTGCTGGAACCACATCCTCTTCTTCTGTCCAAGTATCTCCTTTACTGTGGCATCTGCGCTTTGGTCATTTACCGCTTCAGAAGTTGCGTCGTGTATTGCATTATAGTATTCCTCACACATCTGTTCAGTGTGAGGCATGTCAGTTGGGAAAGCATCACAGGTCGTCCTTTCCCAGTCGTCCTGGTCGGAGTAGTACCTCCTAGTTTGAGTTATTTCATGTTGATGTCTGGGGTCCGAGTCGTGTACCTGATCATCAGGGACACAGATTTATATTGTATTTGTGGATGATTTCTCTAGAGTGTCATGGGTATTTCTGATGAAAAATAAATCTGAAGCCGGAAATATAATTATCCATTTTCTGAATGAAATACAAAATGTTTTTTCTACATCTGTGAAAATTGTGAGAAGTGACAATGCTTTAGAATTGTGCACTAACTTTCTTGCCAATTACTACTCATCAAAAGGAATTATTCACCAAACATCTTGTGCTCATACATGTCAACAGAATGGGATTGCTGAAAGAAAACACCGTCACCTTCTTGATGTCACTAGATCTCTACTTATACAGAGTCATGTTCCATATTCCTACTGGGGTGATGCAGTTCTTACTGCATGCTACCTAATTAATCGTATGCCTTCGTCTGTCTTGAATGAATAGATTCCGTTCTCACTTATTTATCCTGACAAGGATCTGTTCACTCTCACTCCTCGTGTATTTGGGTCGGTTGCGTTTGTCCATCAGTTGTCGCCGGGTACTGACAAGCTCTCTCCTACGGCTGTCAAGTGTGTCTTTGTTGGGTACTCCAGAACTCAAAAAGGGTACAAGTGTTTTGATCCTTTGCGTCGGCGGTATATGATTAGTGCGGATGTTACATTTTTTGAATCTATTATGTATTTTTCAGCATCTGGAGACAACCAGCTTCCACCTATACCACCTGATGCCATATACATGACACCACTACCACCTCAGATGCCATCATCACCACCATCACCACCACCACAATAGCCTATCTCACCGTTTCCGTTCCATTATACCCGCAGGCTTCCTCCACCAGCTCATGGTCATGACTCGTCCACTAGCCCGCCTATGGTATGTAATGAGAATATTAATGTTGATGGATCTGACGACATTTCTGAGCAGGATGTGTTGCAGGTGCCAGATGAGCCTACAACTGATTTGGATATTCCAATTGCTTTACGGAAGTCGACGAGGAGTTGTGCCAAATATCCATTATCAGCTTCTGTATCTTTTGAGCGGCTATCTGGAGATTTCAGGACGTTTGCTATGGCACTTTCAGCCATAGATATTCCACGGAATCATCATGAGGCTCTGCAGGATAGTAGATGGCAGCTTGCAATGGAAGAAGAAATGGCCGCACTTCAGTCCAGAGGAACTTGGACTTTGGTTTCTATACCTCCAGATGTGAACCCAGTGAGCTGCAAGTGGGTGTTCACAGTGAAGCAAAATGCGGATGGCTCTATTGACAGGTACAAGGCACGTCTGGTGGCACGTGGCTTCACACAAACATATGGGGTGGATTATCTTGACACATTCTCGCCTGTGGCACGTCATTCCACCCTAAGGATCTTGTTGTCAGTTGCAGTTGCTCGAGACTGGCCGCTCCATCAGTTGGACGTGAAGAATGCATTTCTATATGGAGATTTGCAGGAAGAGGTGTATATGCAACAACCACCTGGTTTTGCTGTTGAGGGGGAGTGCTCCAAGGTATGCAGGTTGCATAAGGCTATCTATGGCCTGAAGCAGAGCCCCATAGCATGGTTTCAGAAGCTCTCGGATCTCTTCGAGAAACAAGGATACAAACGCTCCAATGCTGATCATTCCTTGTTTGTTCAGAAAACAGTGAGAGGTATCATTGTCATTATGGTTTATGTTGATGATATCTTGATTACAGGAGATGATGAGCAGGGCATAAGGCAGGCGAAAGAAATGCTGGGTAGTGAGTTTGTCACTAAGGATCTTGGGGTCCTTAGATACTTTCTGGGGCTTGAATTTGCCAGAAATTCCTATGGACTAGTCATGTCACAAAGGAAATATGTTACAGATCTGTTGAGTGAAACAGGTATGCTTGAGTGTCGACCTGCTACGACACCAATGGACCCCAGCATGAAGCTTTATGAAGATAACACAGAGGAGGTGGACATGAGAAGATATAGAGAACTGGTAGGCAAACTGTTGTATGTACGATCACTAGACCAGATATATTATTTGCAGTGAGCCGTGTGAGCCAGTTCATGGAGCAACCACGCCAGGTGCATATGGATGCAATACATATGATACTTAGATATCTCAAATCTTCTCCAGGTGCAGGTCTGCTATTCAAGAAAGGAAAGGGGATTTCTATCTCAGCATGTGCAGATGCAGACTATGCAGGATGTCCCAATGATAGGAAGTCCACCTCAGGGTATGCTGTCTATGTTGGAGATGCCCTAGTCTCATGGAGGAGTAAGAAACAAACTGTGGTAGCTAGATCGAGTGCTGAATCCGAATATAGGGCTATGGCCCAGGCTACTACAGAGATGATGTGGGTGAAAGCTGTGCTTACAGATCTATGTTTAGATGTACCACTTCCTATGAACTTGGAATGTGATAATCAGGTTGCTTTGTTTATTACAAACAATCCTGCATTCCATGAGCGGACCAAGCATATTGAGGTGGATTGCCACTTCATACGTGATATGATTCAGAAAGGATTCATTGCTACATCTCATGTTACTTCAGAGAATCAGACTGCAGACATATTTACCAAGGCATTGCTACGAGGTCCATTTCAGAAGTGTGCTTCCAAGCTGAGCATGATTGATATCTATGCTCCATCTTGAGGGGGAGTGTTAACGTATACAATAATAGTAGTATATGTACCTTTCTCTATTTTGTTTTTCTTCATAGTATGCTTTGTGTAATTTAACCATAGGCTACTCTCCTATATAAGAGAGCCTAGGGTTCGTGGAATAAACAAGTTATTCATTTTTTCCCAACAGATACCAAGCTCTCGGACTCTGCTTCAGGCCATAAATAGCCTTGTGAAGGCGGCACACCTTCTGAGACTCCCCCTCAGTAGCAAATCCTGGTGTTGTTGCATATATACTTCCTCCTGGAGATCCTTATAGAGAAAGGCATTCTTGGCATCAAGTTGATACAGAGGCCAGTCCCTGGAAACGACAACAGATAACAGAATGCGTAATGTTGAATGTCTTGCTACTGGAGAGAAGGTGTCCTGATAATCCACCCCATAGGTTTGGGTGAACCCCCGAGCCACAAGACTTGCTTTGAATCGATCGACACTGCTATCGGCCCTTTGCTTGACCGTGAATATATATTTGCAGCTCACAATAGATGCTCCTGGTGGAGGTGAAATAATTCTCCATGTGCCACATGATCGCAGAGCCGCCATCTCTTCTTCCATAGCGAGGCGCCACCTACTGTCCTGAAGCACCTCCTGATACGTCCGTGGGATAGTAACAGCAGATAGTCCCACTATAAACTTCTTGTAGTCCTCTGACAGATGATCTAAGGAAACATGCACAGCCATTGGGTAAGTAACACATTGGCGACGAGGTTTCCTTAGAGCAATTGGTATCTCCAGGTCATCCGCCTCACCGTCCTCTGGAATTAACTCTTCCTTTTCATCAATAAAATCTCTAGTGCCATCAGTAGAAATAATATGTTCCTGACATACCTGAGGCATGGCGGATGATGTGGTAGGCGCATGAGCAGCGGGGCGAGTAGAAGACCTGTGAGTATAAACATGAGGTAAGAAAGTAGACTCTTTGGGAGGAGGTGGAGGTGGCAGTGGGGGTGGTGGTGTAGGTGGTGAAGACCGTGGGACATCACAAGGAGCAGATGGAGGTGGAGGAACCACAACATCTTCTCTGGATCCAGTATTAGACAACATGTCACTTGTAAAAAGAGAAATACATAATAGATTCGAAAAAAGTAATATCAACGCTGACATAGTATTTTCTCCCAACAGGATCAAAACATCTATACCCTTTTTGGGTACGAGAATAACCAACAAAGACACATTTGCAGCTCTAGTGAGAGGTTGTCACGGCCAGGAGTAAAGTCATGGACAAAAGCTACCGAGCCAAAAACACGAGGTGTAAGTGTGAAGAGTTCCTTCTCGGGAAACGCAATCGAAAAGGGACTCATTTCTCCAAGAATAGTGGAAGGCGTGCGATTTACCAAGTAACAGGTGGTTAGGACGGCATCCCCCCAGAAGGAATGAGGTGTACTACTGTGAATCAACAAGGTCCTCGTGATGTTTAAGAGGTGACGATGTTTGCGTTCTACAACCCCATTTTGCTGTGATGTATAAGTACAGGAAGTCTGATGAACTATACCCAGAGACTGGAGAAATTTTGCCAAATGAAGAGTAGAAAATTCCAAAGCATTGTCGGTACGAATGCATTTAACTTTAGCAGAAAAAATGTTGTTGATCTCAATAAGAAAGGTTTTAATTATAGCACCTGCTTCAGACTTGTGTTTAAGCAAGAAAACCTAAGAAAGTCTAGAATAATCATTGACAACAACAATCTAAAATCTATGAACCTGATGATCAGGAACACGACTTGGACCCCAAATGTCAAAATGAAACAACTCAAAGGATTGACTACTACTACTACTACTACGACTTGGACGACTCGGAAAGGAGGAGCGATGGTGTTTGCCAAGCTGATATGCTTCACAGTCCAGACTAGTACGAGTAGATAGTTACGGGAGAACATGTATCATCTTTTGGAGAGGAAGGTGGCCAAAGCGAAGATGCTACAGAAAAGGCGAAGCAGATCCAGAGGGAATAGAGGCCACCCCAGCACATGATTGAACAACAAGTTTGTATAATCCTCTCTGCTCACGGCCATGAATAATCATCCTGCCAGTTAGCATGTCTTGAAACATAAGAGAAGAGAGGTAAAACATGGCACGGTAGTGTAAATCTTTTGTAATCTGACTAATAGACAAAAGATTCATTTGAAAGTTTGGAGCATGTAGAACATTCCGAAGACGTATAGAATGGGCTAAAACAATCTCCCCCTAACCAACAATTGGTAGCCGAACTCCATTGGCTATGATTACAGATCGCCCAGGAGTAATAGTCGTGTAAGAGGAAGATAGTGTCCGATCTCCATACATGTGATGAGACGCCCCAGAATCCATAATCCAATCTGTCACATCAGAACTGCTGCTACTGGTAAGCACATATGAAATACCTGATGAACTGGGTAATGCTCTAGCGGTGACCGCTGCATCTGATGGTCCTGCAGTCTGAGTCACATGAGTGGTCACTATTTCTCGAAGTCTTGAGACAAGATCGTCAAAACGTGCATCTGTAGTAGGTGCAGGTGAAGAGTCAATCTGCTCCGCAACACGTGCAGACGCCGGAAAGCCGTGCTTGTGAAAGCATGTCTCCTCTGAGTGGCCAGGACGATGGCAATAAGAACATGGACCACGCTGACGGACTCCACCTCTACCACAAGGTCCATGACCATGGAACTGGGACGCACTGCCTCGTCCACGAGAAGCAGCCATAGCCGATGAAGTCGGCTGTGGCGTGGATGTAGGTGTGGTAATAATCCTGCTCAGCCGCTTGTAGACCTCCTCCATTGGTGGTATAGTTTCGCCAGTCAAAAGTTGAGTACGAGCAGCATCGTACTCCGAGCCAAGAGAGGACAGGAAAACGCCAGTCATAGTGGCATTCCGATACGCCTGTTGTTGTTCTACGTTGGCAGTGATAGGCATGAAGCTATGGAGTCGTTTAAACATGCCTCTCAGATGTGAAAAGTGGGCATGTAAAGGTCGACCATTTTGCGTAGTCGAGAAAATGTCGAACTGAAGTTGGAGTATCTTGCTTTCATTTTTCGCTTGTCCATAGGTAGCAGCCAATATGTCCCACATGACCTTTGCAGTTGGCTGATTGACAATATCATTAGCAATCTCTATGCTAAGCATCCCGGAGAGCCATATATGAGCATATGCATCATCTTGCTTCCATGATGTGTTGGCCCCAGTCTTGTCCGTTGGCTCTGAATTAGTCAGAATATGCTCCTTATTGTGGCATTACATCAAGGTACGAAACTGCATGGACCATAATTCGTAGTTGGTCCCGTCCATCTTTACGATAGGTGCCGTTCCTTTGAAGGCACCAGAAGAGGAGAAAACGTCACTTTTTATTTCTGACATTCTTTAATACGTCAAAATGCGGAACAAGAGGGTAATATCTCGCAAAAATCTTGTTTACAACATCAAATGAAGGATGAGGTGTATATGTAGACTTATACACTCATCCCTAATGCTGTGTTTGTGGTCGAAGGCCGCAAATGAAGGGAGAAATCGGACTATATCACCCTTCGCAGATCTGTCCAGACCTCGACACACGTGAACAAGGGTCCGCCAGACTCAAACGGGGGACCTGGAGCCGCCTAGGGTATGTTGAACCCCTTGTGAATCAAGCCACAGCGCCTACGGAGGCAAAGGGGGGTCGTCAGGACCTCGCCGAGGCGGCAGCGACTACTGGAAGGGGCGCGGCGGCGCGCGGAGGGCGCGGGGAGAGGCCGGCGGATGGGGCTAGGGTTAGGGTTTTGGTTCGAGAACCCCGGTCTAGGACCGTTGCTCTGATACCATGTTGAGAGAAAATTTATTCATAACATAAAAGAGATCCCAGGGCTCTCTTATATAGGAGAAGAGCCATGGGTTAATTACATAAGTGATACCCAAAGAAAACATAAAATATAAATATAATACGGTGATAAATAAACATCTCAACAATAACATTAGAAGAAGAGGAATAAATGGCTTTGCCAACTGAGATCTGGTTGAGATATTGTTTCCACATTGGATAAACATTCAGAAGACTCGTATTGCGACAAGGGGATGCATGCTTGAGTAGACAAGGAATTTTACACGCTCATACGATCAACCTAGGACGGAAGGATCACACATTGCTGATCATGCAGGCCATACGCCTGACAAGCACTGAAAATAGCTGTTGCAACTTTTTTTTTGAAAATAACTACGGGTAAACTCCCAAGCTAGGAGCTATCGCCTCAAAATGATATTAGAAACCAAAAGCAGTCAAATACATTAACGAGAAGCCCAGAGAATGTA
Organism: Ottelia alismoides; assembly: GCA_037367405.1. Classification (NCBI taxonomy): domain Eukaryota; kingdom Viridiplantae; phylum Streptophyta; class Magnoliopsida; order Alismatales; family Hydrocharitaceae; genus Ottelia; species Ottelia alismoides. The sequence goes on from JAZKJV010000965.1 coordinate 429,543, forward strand.
GAGGGTTTTACAATGAATAGCAATATTTTTTGGGTAGAATAATTGGTTGCTGAAGATGTTGTCATTTCTCCCCCGCCAAATTGCCCGCAACGCAACAAAAGCAATTGATACATCCGCCGTCAAACCTTGCCCCACTCTTCTGATGGACTGCCAGAACGAGGCAGTATCTTCCCAACGCAACCAAGTAGGCCCAGACCACGCCACACCTCGGACGAGCTCTGACACTTGAAAAAAATATGCTCCGCGTCCTCCTGTTCTACAAGGCACCTGTTGCAAATCACGTCATGTACACCAAAAATTTTTGCGCACCTTACTTTCTCACAGATATGATCCTTCCTTAAGCACCAAAGGAAGAACTTGACCCGGGTAGGGATCTTTGCAGCCTATATTACCCTCATGTCATTAGTAATATCTGGGTCGGGCGGCTCCACGTAATGACTCAAGTGCTCATAGATTGCTTTGACGGAGAGCTTCAGTCCATTCCATTCGAAGTGATCCCCAACCACGGCACGAGATTCTTGGAAAATATCAGACGGTGTTGGCAGAACAGATAGCAAGGCCAAGAAGTCGTCCAATCTTTGGCCCAGGAGATCATTGACAAACAGAGGAGCCCACGTGCCGGTCCCCCCCACCCGGTTCAGCGTCCCACCACGATCAACCGCCAAGGCATATAACCGCGGGAATCTCGAGCACAACCTCCCCTCACCCGTCCAATCATCCTCCCAAAAGCGGAACACGCTTCCATCGCCCACCTTCAGAATCAAGAATTGAGTAAGGGATGGGAGAACCGATCGAACACTAGCCCACAACAGAGACTCCCACTGAATCCTACCTGCCTCCAAACCTCCACGTACCCTATATATCTTGCGAAGAAGGCGAGTGACCAGCGAGGAAGAAGGGCCCCAGATCCGGGTCACACATATACCCAGCAACGCCTTTTTCATAAGAGCAACATCCCGAACTCCTAATTCACCGTCCCTTTTCCTCTTCGTGAGCTCCTTCCAACCAACAAGATGGAGCCCCGCCCGATGCTGCTTGCCGTCAGACCAAAGAAAGTCCATCATTGCCTCAAATTTCTTCCGTACCCCCACAGGAAGGATACACGTAGCAAAAAAGAAGAGTGGAATCGCAGAAAGAACGTGCTTTAACAAAACAAGTTTGCCCCACTGGATAGAGTACAGGCCTTCCAACCTGCCATCTTCTGTTCCATCTTTTGAAGCACAATTTCCCAATCAGATTTCTTCAACTTCCCATCATTTTATGGCAATCCTAAATAAGTTAACGGCAGCGACCCCAGGCAGAAAAGCGTAATGGTAGCCGCCTCCTCTCGCTCTCTGTCTGACATCCCGAAAGTTACCACCTTGGATTTCACGTTGTTTGCTACTAACCCTGAGAGCTCCCCAAAGATATCCACCAGCAACGTCGCGTTCGACATGTGTTCATCCGAACCCCTAAGCAGGATCAACGTGTTGTCAGCATACTAAAGCACAGCTGCACAGGTATAGATATATCGTCCATCCGGAAAACAACACACAAGTCACACTCCTCAGCCTGTTTGAACAACATGGCTAGGGCATCAGCAACTATCACAAAAAGTATCGGAGCAAGGGGGCAACCATGCCTCACCCCCCGCTGCGGTTGGAACGGACCACCCTCCGGCGCACCATTAACCAGAACAGAGAAAGAAGCCGTTGTGGCACATCTCTTCATCTACCCAATCCACACCTCTGGGAAGCCCCTCCTCCTCAAAGATGCCCACATGAACTTCCAATCCACACAGTCATACGCCTTGGAGAAGTCAATCTTCCAAAGGGCCCCTTTCGTCTTCAACCTCCTCCAATGAAAACAAATTTCCGACGCTATCACTAAGCCATCCGTCATTTGTCTCCCAGGGATGAATGCACTCTGGCCCTGTAGGACGACCGAATCTATAACCATCTTGAGGCGGTTTGCCAACGTCTTTGCAACAATCAGATACAAGGCATTAGATAGCGCAATCGGGCGATAATCAATGATATCAGTAGGAAACTCCTTCGGCAGTAAAAATAGGAAAGCCTTGTTTATCTTATCAAACCCCCTGTTGCCTTCCGTAAACTGCTTCATCAAATCAACGAGCTCTCCTTTCAAAAGGTCCCAGAATACTTTGTAGAAGAACACAGGGAAGCCATCATGGCCCGGAGCCCCATCCGCATTCAGACTCCAGACGACACACCTGACCTCAGCCTCCGTGAAAGGCATAACCAGCATCTCCGCCTGCGAGCTGCTTAAGCACCATACCCCATTTCCCAACCAACTCCAACCACCACTTTGCCGCTTCCTGGAAAGATCAATGTAATGATCCCGAATCACACCACCAATGCTCGCCTCTCCAGACATACGCCTATCCCCCACCTGGATATCATGGATGAAATTCCTCCTGCGCCTCCCCGAGGTCAAGCTGTGGAAGAAGCGCGAATTGGCATCCCCCTCGCGAAGCCAGCACTGTCTCGATCTTTGTCTCCACTCGATCTCCTCTTTCCGATCTTCCATCAAGATCTCTTCTAAGAGCTTCAGCCTCTCTTCCATCTCCTCCGGATCCAGACCCCGCTCGTCGTCCAACTGATCGAGCCGCGAAACGCCAGTCTGAGCAGCCCCTCTCTTCTGCCTTCGACGATGCTGAACATCCCTCCCAAAGCGAGAGAGATGAGACCGCAACAAAGCCAACTTCCCAAAGAAATGCCCAACCGCCGAACCCCTCGGGTTCCACGACCTCCAACGAGCCATCACATCGTCCCAGAACCCATTCTCCAACAACTAGCTTCTCTCAAAGCGAAAGATGAATTTATGCCTAACCTCCTCCCCCGACGACCAAAGAATGGGCGTGTGATCGGAGTGTGCTCGAGGCAACGCCCACGCCCTAGAGAAAGGGAAGGTTTCCATTCCTCAATCAACACCAAGAATCAGTCTAGTCTTGATCGGGATCTCGCATTGCGCCAAGTGTATGAACAACCCGCCGCATCAACAGCTTGAAGGCCTAAGTTATGGATGGTCCTCCGCAAACCCTCCGAGGCCGCGTCCCGGCCGCCTCTCTGATAGGGATGATCCGCAGGGAACAGAGTGGTGTTAAAACCCTAACTTGGAACAAGTGGCTGGATCCTCATGTGCAAGATCCTCATGTGATGGGGTTGGAATCGAAAGGTAAAATCTATATCCCTCTCAAGCCTCGATCGACTCCCGGTATAAGATTTTGGTGGTATTCAGTGGGGTCATGACGATACTGATCTAGGACCGCCTCTCTAATACCATAAGGAAAAATGTCTTATTGAGCAATAAACCCGATGCACTCTTTTTTAGGAGAAGAGATGTCTGGGGTTATAAATGAAAATTACACACGGGTCCAACAGAGAAACAAAGTAAATGTTAAATTTGCTATCTTGAAATTAATATTCTACTACTTTGTTACAGATGATATGGAACTTGCTCCTGACTTTTTTGACTACTTTGAAGCTACTGCAACCCTGCTGGACAATGATAAGTATGAATCCATGAATTGGTCTAATAACAACAGTTTAACTTTTAACTCATTCTCTTTCTTCTCTGGCATGTATAAATTGAAGATCTATAATGGCTGTTTCTTCTTGGAATGACAATGGTCAGAAGCAGTTTGTTTATGATCCCGGTATGTCTGTATTACACTCTTTCTCATGCTGCTACCATTTTTCTTTTGATTTTTTGTAGAATGAAATAATAGTTCCCCATTATATTTTATGAGAAGGGTTTATATGATGGCAAATTTAAGAAAAGTTATTGACATTCTATAGAATCGCTTTACCGGTCTGATTTCTTCCCTGGACTTGGATGGATGCTGACAAAAGAGATATGGGATGAGTTATCACCGAAGTGGCCAAAAGCATATCCTGCTATAATTTTTCTTTCTTAAATATATTTTCATGTAATTTTTTCTTTTGTTTCCTTGACGTGATTATACTTACTGGGATGATTGGATAAGGCTGAAAGAAGTCCACAAAGATCGACAATTTATACGCCCAGAAATTTGCAGGACGTATAATTTTGGTGAGCATGTACGTGTTTCTTTTATCTTTGATTACATTTCACTTGTGCCATTATATCTTCTTAAGGACGGAACACGGAAGAGAGAATTTCTTATTCTTCAAAGAATATCTTTAGTGCGGGAATTTTTAAGCAAAATTATTTACCTACATCCTTATTCAGTCCAAAGACCGTGTTTGTGCAGTTGGCCTGGCTGAGCATGTGCTGCTTCTACCATGTCAAAAAAAAGTGTGGCGGCATGCTTTGTTTTGAATATCGAATTTGCATAACTTGATTTTTGAATTGCAAGTTTGTAGTAGCGTAAAAAATAGTCGAATCTTTCAACATGGATTTGAGCAAGAATCCATGTAGCCGACCCTACTTATAGTGGGAGAAGGCTAAGTACATTTTTTCAAGTTTGTAGTAGCAGCATGCTTCGTTAATTTCAAACTTGACCTGGTAATTTGTTTTTCTCTTGTTTTTATTTCTTGTACATTAATAGTCCATTTATTTGGAGTACATAGCTCATGGTTAAGCTTGTGTTCCAACAAATTTGATATGCTGGTATTGTAAGTCATGTTGAAAGGATAAAAGGGGCAGCACAGAGCACATCATCACAGAATGAGCAAGAGTTGAATAGATCTTGGGGGTTGAGGTGCTGGTAGCTTGGGAAGGTGACAAAACGGTGATGGTTGAGATCGCGCAGAATGTTGAAGCCAAAGCATGTTGTAGAGGGCAGGGAAGTGGAAAATGTTGCTGCAAGCTGAGGTACAAGTTGCTGCGAGCTTAGGTTGCAATGCTGTATGCTTAGGAAGGGACGGTGTAGCTTAGGACGGAAGGATTGCAAGCACAGTGATGCTTGCAGGAAGAAAAGGAGCATGGCGTTGCGATTTGCGTGGAAGTTTAGGGAGGCTTGTTAGCTTTAGTAGATGTGCCTTCCCGAGCTAATTTCTTGAATATGATTATTTTCATCCCAATTTCGATCTTCACGCCAAAATATCCATCAGAGAGATCGATACTTTCACACGTGCTAAATAATGTGGTTTATGTGTACTTCATCAGATAAAAAGTGACAGTAATATAATTAATATAAGAGGCACGTCAGGTGAAAGTTCTGTGCTGAGATATAAATTTAAATATGTGAGAGAAGTTGAGCCTTACGAGGTCAAGTACGACTAAACAAATGTTGGAAATGGATATCTAATGTGATGTTTCTTAGATTTTAGTCCAAGGACTGAAGTAGGTTTTTTTACAGAAATCTCTATAGCCAACTCCCAGTAAGGTGGGAAGATGCTTGCTTTTAGTTCTGAATATTTTACATTGTAACATTCGAATATATTCAACCCTTGCACAGGAAATTCTTTTGACCAACATTAAGGTTTGTTGCCCTCATTTATTTAAAGGAAAAACGATAATTCATACAGTTTAATTTTATTTTAGGGATCCAGCATGGGACAATTCTTCAAACAGTACTTAGAAACTATAAAGCTGAATGATGTTCAAGTAAGTATGATGATATCTTTTTCATCATGGGCATCTGGAAAGGATGTTATTCGTACAACCTTTAACACAAAATTTCCACTATCATCTTAATGAACTTCTTCATGATAGGTTAATTGGAAATCAAAAGGTCTGAGCTACCTGAAAAAGGTAATGGGGCCTTCCATTCTGTCATCTTGTACTCAGCTTTAGTACCTTGTATGATAAGAACGTATTTTGCTTCTTCCAGGATAAATATGTTAAGAAATTTGCTAAAGATGTTTTCAGTGCCACCGAGGTTAACGGGTCTGATGCTGTACTGAAGGCATACAATATTGATGGTGATGTGCGCATTCAATATAATGATCAGGCTGACTTCGAAAGAATTGCGCGGCAGTTTGGTATCTTTGAAGAATGGAAGGTTATTGTCTATATCTTTATGAACTTGTTATCTTTTCATTATTTTGATCAAGTATTTCATATAGGTTTTGTTGCTCTTGACGTAGAAAAGCTTATGTCCATGATATGTTCAAATTTACCTTAGCAGCCACATGTTAACTTTTAGACCGGCTTCCATATCATAGATTGTATCCTGCATATAGTCCTTGGCACATATTCATGTGGCATAGTATCTAGGGCAGATGTAATGCCACTTATTTTTTCTTGAAGTACATCTAAGAAATTTGAACCCACTTAATGGTCTAGTGGTAGTGCAGTGTGTCTATCACACAAAAGACTAGGGTTCAGATCCCACTCTTGCAGGGGTTGTGTTAGGTAATCGATGGCCAGCGTAAAAAACAGTCGAATCTTTCAACATGGATTTGAGCAAGAATCCATGTAGCCGACTCTACTTATAGTGGGAGAAGGTTTAGTACATTTATATCTAAGAAATTTAGATTTATTAAGGATAACAATCGACAATGATTTACATCCTCTTCCTTCACATAGCCTAATTATCGATCTTTTACTCTATGGCTTCCTGTGTTGCAGGATGGGGTCCCTAGAACAGCCTACAAAGGAGTTGTGGTTTTCCGATATCAAACATCCAGACGAATTTTCCTCGTAGCCCGTGATTCTCTCAGGCAGCTTGGAATATAGATAAATGACCACTGAAAAATGGATTTTGACCTTATGGTAAAGATCTGTCTCATTGAACTTGGTATCAGAATCCAAATTCTGCTGATTCAGTAGGCTTCAGGCAGATAAACAGAGAAGCCTTGCAATTTCTTCTCTAGTCTAAAATGAAATTGCAGGCAGGTGCGGGAATATGCGATGAATATACTGGATTTTCTCCTGCGAACAGGATGAGGAAAGTAAATTAGCAAAACAGTATATGTAACTTGAAGAAATGGTTAACATGCAAATAATTGTAGCACTTGATAGTTAAATTTTGAGCAGTTCATGCGGAGGAGATCATCTTGTACCATCAAAACCAGTGCCGCCTCGCAAATCATCAATTGTGGTGGAACCCATGCAGTTTTTGGTGCGTATCATTTTACTCGCTTCTTGTATCGAATTGGATTCATACTGGAAATACTTCACAGTTATTTAAAATCGTCGAAAAAAGATGATATCATGTTTATTTGTTGATAATTTTGGTTTGTTGTGCTTTGCTGAAACAAGTAGGCAGTTTGGTAGTTGGTTGGAAGCAAAAAGGTATAGGTAGGGCTGTAGCAAGGTGGACTATAGGGTTGGGACGAAGAGTGGATTGTGGACTAGGGATGAAAATGAATGTGAATATATTCGTACCCAATCCGCTATCATATTCGTTTTATACGTATTTTAGCATTCGTATTCGTATTCGTTTTAAAATGGATGCGAATATTTATATCACTTTGACATTTGCTAATATTTACATTTGTATTCGTATATTCATTTTCGTATATAAGTATAGTAATAGATTTATTTATAGCTGTGTAACAACCGTTTATAATTGCATTCACCATTATTAAAATAGTTGTTATGAAATTACAATAAATGTATAACTATTTTATGTATAAATTATCGTAAACATGTATATTTTAGTTGATCTATTAAAATTTTCTATTATTATTCGTATCCGATTTATATTCGTTTTACATTTGTATTTGTTTTTAAGGATATGGTAGCACATAATTCATATTTGTTAATATTCATATCTGCATTTGTATTTGTATTTTAAAATGGATAAGGATATGATTATACCTATATTTGTATTTGTATCCAATCGTTTTCGCCCCTAATTGTAGTGGAAGCAATGGCAGATGTTAATATATCGGTACTTGACTCTGTTTTATACAGGTTTTGATATTTGTATCCGTACATGTTTTAGATAGATACAGATATCAATCACTTTATATAAGTTAATCATTAGTATCATGTGTTCGTATTTATGCTTTAGTTCATAAGTATAATTGCATATTCATTTATAAGTGTATGTGAGTAGAATTTTATGCATTCATTATTCATATTTGATATATTTGTCATGGTATAAATATGTTTAGTATGTTTGTTTCATGTGTAAGCTATTAAATAAATGTATATTAGAACTAATATATGAATTATATATGTTATTTTCTATATCTGCATTTGATCCGTATTTGTTTTTAAAGATATGGTAACGCAATTCTCCTAACATTCAAAATCTTTTTATGCATTTGTATTCATATTGTAAATAGGATTAGGATTTGATTACACATATACATGTATCTGTATTCAAACGTTAGCATCTCTTTGCGATAAGGGGTTGGAGGGGCGAAGGGGCAACGGAGATGTGTGGGAAACCATCGGCTTGGAGGGTGGTGATCGTGACTTGAGGGTTGAGGGGCGAAGGGCCAAAGGATGACGTGAATTAGGGATGAAAATGAACAAGGATATACTTGTATCTAATTTGCTACCATGTTCATTTTATTTCAATTATGACATCGTATTCGTATCGTTTTTAAAATGGATGTGAACCATGGATATCATTTTGACTTTGTTTTGTATTTATATATCCATTTGAAAATATAAATACATCAGTAAATTTACTTATAATTCCTTGTTCCAAATTCTATTGCTTCATTCATTATTTTATATATATTTTTTTGTATTTATTTTATGTGTGAACCATCCAAGTATATTTAGATTGATCTGTTAAGTATTTTAGTTATCATTCATATCCAAGTCATATTCATTTTGTATTCATATTGGCTTTTAAGGATATTGTGATATATTTTGTTGTCAATATTCATATCCACATTCATATTTGTACTTTAAAATGGATAAGAATTTGATTATATCTACAGTTGTATCCGTATTTGACCATTATCATCCCTAGTACGAAGGCTTGCAAAGATAGTAAGGTTTGGTGGTGAGAAAGGGAGAAGAAAAAATATTGTGAAACTTGTATGGATTGGAAAATAAATTATTTTTTAATACTTTAGAATTAGCATCATTGGGGGATGTTTGTTCGAGGGATAAGGAGGGATTCCCCCTTACCCCTTATTCCTTTCCCTCCATAGATGGTCAACGTTTTGGTCTTGGAGTCTAAATGAGGAATAAGGTTTCCCGTGCTATTCCTTTATCATAGTCATCTTTTGCCAAAAAAATATAAATAACTACCACTTATCTAGCAATCTTATCTAATATAATCTCATTATCCATCCTTATCCTCTTCCTCCTACCGAGAATAGCAAATAACTACAACGTATCCCTTCTTATTCCTCCTTATCTTCTCCCATCAACTAAACACACACATTATCTTATCACTCATTATCCCTCTGCTGAATGGCCATTTAATGAATTGAAAGTTAACATAATGATATAATTATAAATTGATGCGTGTTTAAGGGGGATCCCTCGTAATTTCAAAGATTTGTGAGACATATTTGTATTGTGTGTGCGTGCGTGTGTGCATGCGCGTGCGCGTGTGCGTGTGGGTGTGGGTGTGTGTGGGTGTGGTGTTGTGGGTGTGTGTGTGGGTATATGTGTTATTCACAAATTGCGAGTGTGTTATAAGTGATGGAGAAACTACTTGACAACGTAGGCTTAAGCAATTGGATGATTGCCAACAAGTTTAATTAGGCTGGGCTCAACAAGTTTTTAGACCTAGTTTGAGTCGGTGATGTTACCAATGGTATCAGAGCAGGTTTCTTCTGACCGTGGAAATGACTACGTGAAAGGTTGAGTCACTCCTACAAGAGATAGGATTTTGGAAATGTTGATAGTCCATTGGAAGTGTAGAATTGCTTAAGCAAATAAGTTAAGATGAGAATTTTCCTTGACTTTGATTTTTTATATTTCTGATTTTATTATTTTAATATTTAATATAGGAAATTTTGAATAACGAAATCAAATACATCTAAATTATCGCAGAAAACGGCAGTTTGAATAAAATATATTTGACTAGAAGTTGAGGATGAAGAATCTGAATAAATAAATAAATTAAATCGAGGTGGATAGATTCAATTTAAAAATGGCAAAAATATATAAATGTGAATCATTCATCATCGGATATGCATGCATTATTTTACCTATATTACCTTACTCTGCATCTCTACGAAAACTCGTAAATGTTAAAAAATATACAACAATAAATTTTTTTCACATATTAAGTAAGATATTTTACATAGATTTTTTATCTCCGTTCATAAATACTAAAAGATATGTATTATTTAAAGGAAAAAATGGGGCTGCCTCCACCCCATTTTTCGTCAAATTTTTTTTATTTTTTTTGAAAAATATCACCATGTATATTCATCCCTATATTCCTCGTATATGTCATTCGAATTTCGTTAGAAACAGAGACTCCTACGGCCTCCATCGAGATGGTGTTAATTTAAAAAATTCTGTTACCGTTAAAAAATGACTGTCTGGATGAAGGCCGTAGGAGTCTCTATTTCTGACGAAATTTGAATGGTATATAGGAGGGATATAGGGATGAATATATATGGTGATATTTTTCAAAAAAAAATAAAAAAAATATCAAAATAAAGTGGGGCAGTCATGTTGGCTGCCCCTAGGAGGCAGCCACATATGACCCTTATTTAAATTGTAGCTGGACCAAATTATATTGAAGAACAATAATGACATTTAAATTATGACGCGACTTTTATTTATAACAATTTTAAACTAGAGATTTGTAACGTAGCCAACCGAAATAACGATGAATATTAACCTAAGATTGACTTATTCTGATAACAAATAAACAAATAAACGAAAAAGTTTTTTTAAAAAAAATACAATGCGATTGAGATGTAAAAAACTATTTTTTTGGACACGGGTAAAATTTTAAACTAATGTAGTTGGAATGGGAAGGAAAAAAATAAGTCACTCCTTGTTGATATGCCCGAATTTAACTAAATAATTAATAGTTACTTTCAAGATAAACTTTATAAGAAAAATATAGATATGCAAAGTGCTCTCTCAAGCAGAGCAGAAGCAAGAGTGCTGCATGGGGATTGGAAAAGGACGCACGGGGGCACACGTACATACGCGTGCGCACACGTCATGGTCTCAGATTTCGCGAAATTTTTTTGAAATTTCGATGAAATTTTAATTTCGACAAGGAATCAAAATCTCGAGTGAAATGGCGATATGAGGGCAGTTTGCAGTCATTTCTTGAGAAATGGTGGTCGATATGGGCAAAATGTCGTCGAAATTTTGACGAAATTTCGTATCGACAGGGTATCGATATGATATCCGAAACCGATATTTAAACCCTTGGCACATGCACACAGGGGCACGAAGGTTGACCCCTCTCTTTCCTGAGGGGAAGCTCGTCGTGGAAGTCTTGTCCACCCTTCTAGATTTTAAGGGATCCCGAACTCGGAAAGACATCCGAAAAAAAGGTCCATCCCTCCCTCTATCTGTAAATCAGTCTTGCTGCGCCCCTTGTTCTTTCAAAAGAATCCACAGTCGTAGGAGCTGTCTATAAGCAAGCACCAATGCTAAGTAGCGAGCAAATAGCGACTTCATCGACTCACCTTCGAGTCGAGGAAGAAATACTAATCAAAAGTCCTTCGCATTTCTCCGAAGAAAAGTGGAATGAAGTTTCTCGTATGTAGTTGTTAAGGTGACCTCTAATCTGTAAGTACGCACACGCACATGAAGTTTCTCGTATGCAGTTGTAAAGGTGACCTCTAATCTGTAAGTACGCACACACACATGCACACACGCGTACATGTAAATGCACATACATATTGCTTTCTTGCCGATTTAACTGTTGAATTCACATGTTGCTAGAAATTTTTTTTATTAAATCGAAAAAAGAGGGGAAGGGAGAAATTACATGTGGCTGCACTTTCTTTTGGCATTATTGTGTACTTTTTTTGTAAAGTGGTTTTCAACCCATACGTGCGCCTTGTTTTTTCAAAAGGGGGGTAGAAGTTAAATTTTTTGTTGTTGGTAGTACTCTGTTATATAATATCTTGGATTCCCTTCATTAAATCATTAGTCTAGAAAGAATACTAGTTTGAGTGATTCAATTTGACTGTTTTTTTAACTTGCTTAAATCCATTTTTCCGGAGATAGTAGTTTAATCAATTAATATCAGTACTTTTAAATAGGGTTCATTAGGCTCCCATGGAGGGATATATAAATTGATATACATGATTTTATTTTGCAGAAAAAATTAAAAAAAGATGGAAAAATGAGGTGGGCCTCAAGAGGGCAGCTCCATTTTTCCTTTTAAATAAAGCGATAGCTAAATCATCGAATACTTAAAATAGTTTTTTTCTCCAAAGTTGCATTTACTTTAACATGTTGCTTGGCAAAAGAAAAAGAAAAAGCAAGAACTTTCTTTTAGTGTTCTTCTTTTACTACGATCTTGTATGGGTTCAGTCAAGCTCATGTTTGGCTTAAGGACATGTCAACCCACATGTATGGACCAAGCTGCTGCTTTTTTTTTTGACAGAGGGCTACGTGAAGCTATTGAGGACATTGTGGTTTGTGGAGGTCCTTTCTTTGGCGACCTTCAATGGCAGGTGATATCCCTACCAATCAAGCTCGGTGGCTTAGTACTGCACTCTGCTATTGAGGCTTCTATATGCTTTTGTGGTCTCTAGATCTCAATCTTGGGTGCTTCAAGATCACATTTTACAAGACAGTGGGGTATGTGATATTGATTCTGTTTTTTTAGATGCGTTGGAGGATCTACGTATCAAACTCCCATCTTTAGATCTTACATGTTTTGCTAACAAGGATACCGTCCTCCCTAAAGCCCAGAATGCTTTAGTGAATTCCCTTTTTAGCAAAATTGTCAAAGAAATTGAGGTTGAATTTGACATGACGGCTAGACAAAAGGCAATTTTTCGGTGTTTGCAATCTGATCATGCTCAAGATTTTCTTCTAGGTATTCCTATTGATGGTCTTGGAATGCATAGTCACCTATTGAGTATCGTACTATTCTCAGATATCGCCTTATGATTCCTCTATTCCCAACAGATGAGGCATGTCCAGTATGTCACAAATCTTGCCTAGACTCATTTGGAGAGCATGTCGTTCATTGTCGTGAACTCCCAGGTTTCAAATATAGACATGATCTTGTTAGAGATGCCCTCTATGATGTTCTCAAGAAGGCTGGGGTTGCGTCAAAGAAAGAAGCACCTGTGAATTTTTTGTCGGATCCACATGAGGGGAGATCCACACTCAGACCAACGGATGTTTTAATTTTTGGTTGGGCTGGAGGAAAACATGCATGTGTTGATTTAACTGGAGTGTTTCCATTAGTTAGTCTGATAAAAAGTGATTTTACTGCGGGATACAGTGCACAGAAAGCTGCCTCAGCCAAAGTTGCTAAACATGAGAAGGCATGTATTGACAATCTACCGTCTTCATCCCTTTCGGGTTTGATACCTTTGGGGTCTTGGTGTCTGAAGCTGTAACATAGTAATGTTATGCTTCCCAGGTCTATGGATGTTGTGTTCCGAAGAATTGAATTTGCCATCCAAAAGGGATTGGCGGCGCAACTTGTTGCCCGTCTCCCAACAATTTTTTTGTAATATGTACTAACTTTATAAGATTTCAAATGGAAAATCAAATGATGTTGGAGGGAAAAAAAGTGTTTTGCTATTTTTTTTAAAATGAGGATCAATAATTAATTAACATTCATTAAAACGCTCGATAACATATCCTTGGTTTTTTAAAAAAATGTGTATTGTTGTTAAGTAGCCCACTCGTGTTCTATTGACCTTATTAATTGAATCTTATCAAAGCTTCTGTCAATCTCATTTCTTAATTTCAGTAAAATAGGCTAAACTTGAATCAAAGCTTAATGTGAGTTTTGCTAAAGTTGATAAAGCTTCTCTTTGATCGTTAAAATTACCTGTTAAAATTCATATCCTCTTTTTAAAAAAATGCGATCAGGAACTAAAAACCTTTTTGTTTTTGGGATATTTACACCCATAACCCTGAGTAATATGGTAATTACCCCAGGAACCTTGCTTAAGTGCGAATTACACTAAAACCCTCGAGTAATGTCTAACGATTACGTGTGTAACCCTCCGTTACGCTGGGATGTTAGAGGTAACCATGGTTGGGTTACCACCTACCACCACCGAGTTACGAGGTGGAGATCAAATGGCTGGGATTTGTTGCCGCCACGTGTATGATGTAGATGGAAGCGGAAGTCGAATCGATGAATAGTGCCTGGGTGACGAGGTAGATGTTTTTGCCCTCGTCCCGCCCGCCCTCGACATCCTCAACGATCGTTGCCGCCTTCGGATCACCGTCTTCGTCATCTTCTCCAACTCGCGGAAGAAGAAGAGCCCCCCACCGATCGCCGACGACACGCTTCCTCCTACACCAAGCAATCAGAAGCAACTCGAAAGGCAACGGTATGTCCTCCCCCATCGTCTTCACCTCTGAAATTCTTCTTAAAATCCAACTGAGTAGATGAGAAAGAAACCTGCATGTACCTTAGGGCATGGGTTGGTTCGAAGGCTGTGATGGGGTCCTTAGCATTTGCGTCCGGTATGAGGGATACTTCTAGAAGGTGCGAGGTCGTGCTGGCGATAGGTACTTGCTGGGACAGCAAGTCGTCATAGGGACAGACCCAGATTACACGTGTTGGTTCGACATCTTGGATGACATCGCAGAAGTTGTTCCATGGCAACCAAAGGATTCCTTGCGGATGAGCTACAAAATTCCTAATTCCCATCCATCCAGGCATGAAACTATCTCATGGTGTGAAATGTTTTTGGCCTACTCGCTTATTATTTAGGTATACGAACTGTACTCGCATTTTGTCTTCGTTAGGTATGCGAAGTTACCTGATGAGAAGCAGATGATGGAAATGTTTCACTTGCACCAAGATGGGACGCAAATTGAGTTGGTGGTGGAGTTTGATCAAGATGCAGAACCACTTGATGCCAAGGAAGCGGATGCGAATGCAGGTCAAGATCCAACTCCCACGTCCTTAGGGACTGATGTGAATGAGGCAGTGGAGGCTTTGCAGGAGTTGGGATCGGTTACGCATGAATCCTTGGAGACACTTCATTGCATTGCTAATACCGAATTTGCGCAAGGGGATGGAGTGGAGGGATTTACTACTGAAGCCATGGATTTGGAGGATGAAGTTGTGCAAATGGACATTGACCCGAATGAGGCAGTGGAAATGGATGATGATCCCCTATTTGGAGAGCCAGTGGATTCACTTGGGGATGAATCAAGAGAGGAGGAATCAAGGGCACCCATCAGTCCCAATGCCATGGAGTCACAGATGTTGAGTTCTTAGCATTCGCGTATAATGAGATCGAAGAGAGTGTTGCGCTCTCAACCCCTATGTATCGATGTAAGCGAATCAGAAGATTCTGATTTTGTTGTTGGTGGCTCAAGTACCAGTGACGATGACCTCAGCGGTCTT
This sequence comes from Ottelia alismoides, assembly GCA_037367405.1. Lineage (NCBI taxonomy): Eukaryota > Viridiplantae > Streptophyta > Magnoliopsida > Alismatales > Hydrocharitaceae > Ottelia > Ottelia alismoides. Next base: position 444,874 of record JAZKJV010000965.1, read on the forward strand.
GAGTCTGAGAATAGCCACCACTATCTCTTAGATTCAGATTTAGAGGATGTTGAGAACTTCGAAGGTAGAATATCCACCAACGACATGGAGATTCTGGACATTGCAGTTGGATCCGAGTTCGATGGACACGATGAATTTAAACATGCATTAAGCACTTATTGTCTGAGGTATGAATTTGATGTGAGATTTATAAAGAGTGAGGCAGTACGGGTGACAACCATATGCAGGGGAGAAGATTGTAAATGGCAAATCCATGCTTCTAGACTCCAAGATAGCATGCGATTCCGAGTCAGGACTCTACATGGCGAGCACAATTGTTCCTCTGTCAGTAGGATTGGCAATTCATTGGCTTCACAAGAGTGGATTGCCAAGTACATTGATCCATGGATCAAGGACAACCCAGACATGACTATCAACGCCATATCTCGACGACTAGCCGAACAATTCCAAGTCTGTTTACCTTACATGAGGATATGGAGGGGAAGAAGGATTGCCCTAGAAAAGATTCGAGGAAAAGTTGAGGAGTCATATGAGAGACTTCCATCTCTCATTTATGAACTGAAGAATCGTAATCCTTCAAGTGTAATTCACTATGAAACTGAGAAGGACGATTCATTTCTACATGTTTTCATATCGTTGAAAGCACAAGGGAAGGTTTTATTCAAGGATGTAGACCTTTCATAGGTCTGGATGGGTGCCACCTGAAGGGGAAATACCTAGGAACACTACTCTCAGCGATAGCTTTAGATGGATGCAATGCATTATTCTCTGTGGCTTTCGCAGTTGTAGAAAGCAAATCCAATGTCACGTGGAATTGGTTCATGACTCATTTGAACCATGCTATCGAATTTGGCAATGGTGCTGGGTTGACTTTCATATCAGATGCACAGAAGGGTCTCGAGTTGGCGGTGAAGACCCTATTCCCCCAAGCAGAGCACAGGACATGCATGAGACACATGTACAAAAACTTCAAGAAGAAATTCCCTGGCGAAGAATTAGAGATCATGGTTTGGTCTGCTGCAAGGGCGTTCGATAACAAGCACTATACTCACTGGATATCTGAGATTCAAAAATATAGCATGGGTGCATACCAGTGGTTGGCAAATGTACAGGAGAAGTGGAGCCGTCATCAATTTGGTGACTCAGCGAAGTGCCATTATGTCACAAATAATTTGAGTGAATCATTCAACGCATGGATATCACCAGCGTGAAATATGCCCATTTGTGAGCTTATTGATTGGATAAGGCAAAAGTTGATGACAACGATGGATGAGAGACTTCGATGGTCGAAGAATTGGGAAGAAAAAGTTGTACCATCAGCCTTGTCTTACGTGAGAGGCATCACAAGGGACTTGAAGGGTTTCATTGTTAGAAGAGCTGATGATAGCAATGTAGAAGTAGAAACTCCTTACGGGAGGTATGTTCTGAATCTTCTAGCCCGCGAATGCTCGTGTAGAAGATGGCAACTGTGTGGGATTCCATGCACACATGCAGCAGCCGCGTTGGGAACCATCAGAGGAGTGCGGTGGAGAACTACGTCGCTGATTACTACAAAGTTGATCGTTATAGGAAAGCCTATACTTGTGCATGCATAGCACCAATGCCTGACAGGACGCAGTGGTTGGTGGTCAATCTGCCATTCAAGGTGCAACCGCCTCACACCACAAGGCCACTAGGACGTCCCAGAAAGAATCGCATTCGGCCAAGGGACGAGAATGATGGCAAATCGAGGCATAAATGTAGCAGGTGTAGCAAGTTCGGGCACCAAGCCCGCACCTGCAAAGAACCACTCAATGCACCATAGTCTCTCGTACGAGCTAACGAAGAGATACCACTAGGCCCCTCAACGCAAGCTTCAACAAGCACTCAAAATTCATTGGCCAACAGAAGGTATTAATTTCGGTGGTCTTCCATTCTATCTACATTAGATCTTTATTTGTGAGATATCGTCAACCTAAAACATGTGAATTTTCGTAGTGGAATTGGGTGCAGGACAAGAGGTTCTTGGACTAGAGGAAGAAGGGGCGGGGGCCTACAAAGAAGGGGGCGTGGACGAAAAAGAACAAGAAATTTCGAAGCATTTCCAGATGGACCTCCACTTTCGATGGATCCATATGTACATCACTTCTCATCAATCATCACTAAATCTTTGTTGTGACAATGTTCAGTGCACTCGTTATTTCTCATTGTAGGGAAAGTGCAGAAAGGGGAAATGGAAGCTTTTTTGGAGACTTTTTGAGCGCATGGATCTACATGGACAAGAGAAGATCAGCTAATATAGAATTTGGGATGTGAACTTCTGGATGAGTGTTTTTTTTGGATGCAAAAGAAACTTCTTATATGTATATTTTTGGATGGGACAATCCTTTCAGAATTATGTGTTAGATTGGCTGGCTGTCGGTTTTTGTATATTTAGACGAACAATCCTTACATGTGCTATGTAATTGTTTTTGGATACTTGCATGAGCAATCGCCATTTTGTCATGTATACATGAGATTTCTTTTTTGTTGCGAAATATTATTTGAAAGCAATGTATGTGATTAACATGGCTATGAATATCAAACATATCGATATTGCTTTCAGCCATATCAATATTGCCGAAAGCTTCTTCAATACTAGCTTACCATTCGCATCTGTTGATGGAGGCTTCTTCATAGTGCCGAAAGATTGTGGTTCTTTACTACATGATTCATCCATCCAGCGAAAGAAATAGCAAGTCTTGAAGGCACATGTGTAGAATCGTGCTCCTTTGCTCCATGGTTTGGTGGAGGTCTTCAAAACAGCCTCGATGCCGCAAACGCAACGCATACTAGATGATGATTCAAAGGAACGCGACCGCATTTTCTGCAATTATCGTATACATCTTCAAACAATAACTTGTAGACACAAAAAAATTGACTTCTTGCAACATAACAAAAAATAAAATTTTCGCACCTTCTGTTGTGGATTTACCAGCAACCTTCCTCAAAAATACTATTTCTATGGGGCCTCTACAACTCATTTTATAGGTTTTTGCATGGGAGGGGAGACACCCAACAGATCTATTTCTAGCCATTGGAGGCCCTCAAAGCTGAGGGCATTTTCATCCATCAACTAACGGTCGTCCAACAAAAACAAACGTCCACTAACACAGGGTTATGCTATGCAAGAATTAAGCATTACTCGGGGATTTTAGTGTAATTCGCACTTAAGCAGGGTTCCTGGGGTAATTACCATATTACTCAGGGTTATGGGTGTAAATATCCCTTTGCTTTTTTATTGTTGATACTTGTTAAAAATCATCAACTAAGTTTTTTTTCTATTTTGTTGACTATTGTTGTGATTCTTTGTCGTTAAAAACATCTTTTATGATTATTATTGATCCTTAACTTTGGTTTAAAAACTTAATCTTTCGATTAAAGCCAACATATCAGAACTTTTACCTATACTCTTATTAAATTTGCACGATCTCATACAAAACTTGCATTTATTTTAACAGATTCAAATTCAAAATGACAAGCAAAATCATCGCCACCGAGATGAGAACACACGGTCAGCACTTTGGGTGCGTTTGGTACGCGGGTTAGGGCGGGTTAAACTGGTAGAGGGAAACACGTTTTTGTGTTTTCATGTTTGGATAGAGGATTAAACTGGGGGTGGGTTAAAAGTGGGTTTGTGGTGATATGTTTGTATTGGAGATTGAAAAATTGAGTAGTTATTGTGATTGTATTGAAGTTTGGAAAAGTGAGTACAAGTGTAGTAGTTTATAATTTTTATATGATATGATGGAATAATATATTATTTTTTGATGGAATTGATGATGGAAAATTGATTTATTTATTTTTTAAAAAAAAGAAATATGGAACCCACATTAGAGAGAGAATGAGTGAATTAGGGAGTAAACTTAGACTTCAGCCGTTCATTATCCTTCAAACAAGCGACATAGAGAGATAAATCTCACTACACAATTTGCCACATTGCTGAGTTCACATGGTTTCTTAAACCTCATTGTATGATGAAGGCCAAAAGAAAGTAACATGAGTTCTTCCCTCTTATGCAAAGTTGAATACAGATATAGGTATTTCAATCGGATATTGATTTAAATAATCGCATCCTTAAAATAGCCGAATAAGTAAAGATTGAATATTTATCAAATATGAATATGGATCAAATGCATATTATATATAAATACGATTGAATAAAGATCAATTACAGATTCGGTATGGATTGAATCGTTATCAAATACGAAGTGATTTGAAAAAGCATATTGACACACACACACGTATATATGTTAATATACTGAAATAAATCTTTCTTTATGTACATATTATATGTTAATATTTATTATTAAATTTATAGAGTTAGAAACGTAAAATAAATAGAAAAAATATCTAATTGACATGGTTTTCCATGCATCACCAAAGACTCACCTCATTGGAAGTTCCCTGTTTATGTATGTGTGTATGGAAAATGAGTACGCAGCATTGCGTGTCCACTAGGGATGCAAACGGATACGGATATATCCGTATCCGATCCGTCACCGTATCCGTTTTATACCGATTTTGACATCCGTACCCGTATCCATTTTAAAATGGATACGGATATGGATATCATTTTGATATCCGCAAACATCTGTATCCGTATCTGTATATCTGTTTTAGTATATAAATATAGTCGTACATTTATTTTTAACCATATATAACATAATTCTCTGCCTCCTTTTACCATATTTATATACTTTTTATGATACAAACACATTTAGTAAATTAGTATCATGTTTTTTCCATCCAATTCTTATATATCTAAGTCAATTCTATAGAGTATTTCTAACACTACTTGTGTGCAGTTAATATCCGTTTTACATCCGTATCCGTTTTTTAAGGATATGGTAAGATAATTTTAATATCCGTCAATATCCGTATCCGCATCCATATTCGTATTAAAAAATGGATAAGGATATGGTAATACCTATATTCGTATCCGTATCCGACCGTTTGCATCCCTAGTCCCACTAAGTTTAAAACATCGGAGGCCTGAACACAATAATACAGAAATAAACAATCAATTGTTGTCGCGGAATGAATCTCGAGCATCACTTGATGTATTGATTACATCATTCTAAATAATCTGAAATTTTAATAGTCTTCATTTTATAGCGTAAATAAATACCAACGGATTTGATTTATATTTAAATTAAAAAGTTAAGCATTTTTTCCCGTGAGAACACAACTGTATGTAGTCATGAGCACATTTTCCTCCCCTCTCTATCTATATATAGGGAACAGAGACTCCTAGGTCCTCCATCCAAACTGTCATTTTTTAACAGTCGCAGAATTATTGAAATTGACCTTGTCTGGATGAAGGTCGCACGAGTCTCTATTTCGTACGAAACTTGAATGGCATAATATATGGATATGGTTACGAAAATCCACGGAAGGATATTTCAAAAAAAAAGAAAAATGGAGAAAATGGGACTGGGAGAGCCAAGCTGCCTTCCGCAAAAGGAAAAGCCCCAATTTACCCTATATATATATATGAGAAGATGAGGTTGTCCGTCCCATTTTTCAGCTATTTTTTTGAGAAATATCACCATATGTTTTCATCACTATATCTCTCTAATATGTCATTCCAATTTCGTTAGAAATAGAGACTCATATACCCTCTATCCAGATAATTTTAATGGTCTTGGAATTGTTGTAATCGACATGTTCTGGATGAAGGGCATACGAGGGATATGTATGTAGTCTCTATTTCTGATGAAATTGAAATGACATATTAGAGGGATATAGTGATGAAAATATGTGTGGTATTTTTCAAAAAAATAAAAAAATTAGCTGAAAATCAAGTGGGTAGTCCCTTTTCTCTCTCTCTTTCTCTCTCCGTTTGTGCGTGCGTGCGTGTGCAAGGGAGCATGTGTGCGTGCGTGCGTGTGTGCATAGGTGCATATGTGCGTGGATGTGTGCATGTACGTATGCATGAGTGCACGTGTATGTGTGTGTATGTGCGTGTATGCGTGTGTGTGCGTGTGCATGTGTTTGCGTATGCATGTGCGTGTGCATGCCAGGCAATCATTTTTTAGCAGTTACAGAGTTGTTGAAATTGACACCGTTTAAGTAGAGGCCGTAAGAGTCTCTGTTTCGCACGAAACTTAAACGATATAACATATGGATATATTTATGAAAATTTACGAAAGCATTTTTTACAAAAATGAGAAAAATAAGATGATCCAAGTTAACTTCCTCCTATAAATTGGGTGTCTGTCTTTACGACTTGGCACCCTTTTTTCCTTTCTAAAAAACTTATTCTTATGGAGCAGTCCCGTTTAACCCAACTATAGGGTAAATTAAAAAAAACCTCAACTATACCTTGATTCCCAATTAAGAGACTCACAAGCTTAGCGATCCTTTTATATCGACATTAAATCCTTAAGTTGAAAATTCAAATCCATATTTGTTACAATTAAAAAATAAAGCCTTCTGAAGGAATCAAGGTATAGTTAAGGTCTTTTTCTTTTTACCCTAAATCAAAGCTATAATACCTATTTACTCATTGAGGCAAAAACAAACGTAATAATTACGTAAGGTAGGGAGGCAAAAAAATTGGTTTAAGACGTTACGTGTTCCCTCAATAATATATATTATATTATGATATACAAGGAAATGGATACGACTCCATGAAATAAATAAGTTACCTATTTCACCTTTTTTTCAAAAAAAAATATTTTTTTAAAAATACTGGATTTTCATTATTATATCTTTCTAATATTTCATCTAAATTTTGTCAAAACAAAAAGTCATACGACCTTCATCCAGACAATCATTTTTTTAACGATAACAGATTTACTGTATTTTACGTGTTCGGAATAAAGGCCGTAAGAATCTCTGTTTCTGACGAAATTTAAATGATATATTAGAAGGATATAGTTATGAAAATCCATAAAAATATTTTAAAAAAATAAAAGTAAAGTAGGTAAGTTAGAATGAGATTTGCATTGAAGGCAAAAACCTTTTTTTGTGCTCACTCAACTTATATGGTAGGGTGAGACAAAGGAATCTGAAGGATGGAGACAATTTCGCATTGCTTGGTGGACCTACAGCAACCTGCTCACACTTGTGTTTGTCGCGCAGTGTGCTTAGCAGTCCTCCAGTCCCAGCGTCGGTGCCTTGCAATTTAATACCGCGCATCACGAAGGCAACAAGTAATAAATGTGCTTTTCAGTCAATCAAATATCGATGCATCTAAGCTAGCATTGCATCATCATTGAGCAGAAAACTTTATCATTACTTGCGGAAACAGGGTTTAGAAGATACAGTGAACAGACTCTTACATAATGCTAACTAGAAGAGGCCTTATTTAATCTAGAAGCTGATAATCACCAGGTACACACACCCAACTCAAAAGGACACTAGTCTATCATCCCTACATAAGAGCACAGGGGCCAAAAGACCTGCAACCTTCAACTCCTCCCCCTTAGGCACCATCTCCCTAGTGAAGAAGAGCTTGATCAAAATGCCAGACCCCTGCAAACGGTTTCAGAGCATTAATTTAGTGTTGGTGTCTCTCCAGAAATCAAACAAGACAGTAAAAGTAGGTATAAATAATATTACCATGTCCCTTTCCAATCCTTCTTAGTTGAGAAACATATTCCGAAATCTTCTTGATAGCCTCCACCTGTCGTGAGATGGTATCATTAGGTAAATTTCCGACAAAACTACAGGCAAGGCAGAATTAGATTATTTTTGTGAAGAGAAATCATCTTTCAAATGTAAAGATCGACACAGAGGTCCAATAAGTACAAACCATATAAACCCAACTACTATCGGTCAGAAATTTAACGACAGTTTGATAACATTTAAACAGCATTCATCAAAACTACCAAGCCTTGAGGGCAATTGACTCAAAACAGATGGTGAAACAAATTATGAGATACAACACAACATAGACAGAGGATGTTACATCTAAATTATAAAAACCAGCATGTTGGATTACCTGCTCTCCAAGGAATTCCCTCTCAACAAATTCAGCCAACTGAACATCATCAGCTTGTGTTGCAACCTGGAAAAAATCATTCATGTTTAGAAGCCAAATTTTTTTTAAAAAAAGTGCCATTGCTTCACACACCTTATGCAAGGAGAGAAGCTTCTCATTGACCAATTTCTCGAATGAGAGAGCTAGCTCCATAGCTGAAACAAGGTTTATGAGTTATTTGAGATAATGTAGACATGAGCAGGTGTTGCTGGATGAACAATAAGAGAAGGCACATCCATCATAATATAAGTATAATCTAAAAAATTCAACACACCAAAAAATTAAACATCGATTTCATCAAAAATCCATGTAGCCAGCCATACTTTAGGATATTATTTGTAATTTAAAGTTACTTGAAAAAGATTGTTTGGTTTGTAAGACTTGCAAGCCACCAAATTTCAGGTATAACTGCCATAAGTTTTCTACATGTGATTGTTCTCGAGCTAAGAATTTCTCAGACCATTTCTCTACATAGATGACGATGCATTGAGTTGGATCCCCTAAACGAGAAGGGAGATGTAAATTTAAAACCAATCACTAACTGGTGTGAGGGAGCATATGAGAATTCCTTGGCTGAAGAACATCTGCCTAAAGAACTAGCCAAGAAATGATGTTGAATGCAAAGCTACCGAAATGTTGACTAAAATGGAAACTTTTCATCCTCAAATTTATTGTCATGCTTAACAGCAAGTCAATGTTTTTATGGAGCTGTCAATTTATTGGAAGTTTGGAACGACTCTTCAACAAAAGACCTACAAAAAATTTAGAACATCTCCTAACATTTTTGAATGAAAAAATGGCATTAATCATTACCAGAGATTTCCCTGACAATTTTCAGATGAAAATCTTTATTGCTGCACAAAAATGAGACGCTGGCATGTAAAGTTCAGCTAAAAGACTTACCAAACAAGGCATCCCCCTTTTCCTCGTGGTCATATTCAGAAAGTGGCCCAACAATAGGCAGAAGTTTAACTTTCCCACCACGCTTATTCTAGCAATATCAAAAACAAAAATCGAATCAACCTTTAGAAAATTTTCCCACTTAGAATATCCTAGGTAGCTGTAGCGAAGATCTCTCATTAGTTGCAAAAATTGTAGATGCTTCCGATTAATACAGAGAGTTAACAAAGAATATGCATACTTGATAATCAATCACATCTCCGCATGCTCACGTTCCTCTTCACTTGATTTCCTTAAAGAACCTAAAGATCAAAAAGTGCGAAACTAAAACTTATAAACAAGAAATCTAACAAGTAAAACAAAACGACCACATTGTAACAAAGCCTCACTTTGCTAGCCCCTTAAGAGCAACGTTATCCCGGTCAAAGTATGCGAACAATGCATGGTAGGCATAGGAGACGTTATACTCCACACTGCAGGAAAACTTATGTCAGTAAGCAGATGATACAACCACTGCTACATGTAAACAACTTCAAATAATAGATCATAAGCATTTATACAGCACAAAAACCAAAGAACATGCAGATCTATTCAACAAACATACGTCAACACCAAACATAGAATAATATAACTTCCACGGCCTTTCTTCAAAAGAAATGGTGAGATCCAACTTTCGTGGAAATCATTAGGAATAAAATTGGGGGAGAGAGAGAGACGCATTAAAAAATCAAACATAACACATCACTAACTAGTTCTTTATTCCGAAAAGGCTCGGAGCTTTTACCCAAAAGAAACCTCCAACTTTTGGATCTCACACCAAAAGAAATCGCAAAAATCCCTATTTCTATAAAAAAATTAAAAAAAACACCACATCCATATAGCACAAGACGATGACGGTAACTTTAAGAAAACTTTGATACAAAACAAAAACAGAAAACCTAAAACGAAAAATCGAGACTTTTTCCATTCCAAACTTTACCCACTTGATCTGATCGTTGATGGCGGCCTCGCAGTCCTCCGAGTACTTCTGGCGCGCAAGGGAGAGCTTGGAGCCGGCGGCGGGGACGAGGTTGAGCTCCTTCTGGACCTCCTCGAACGGCTGGAAGACGACCCCTGTGAGGGCGTCTCCGGCTGCCATGGCCGTCAAAAGCGAGCCATCCCTGGCCATCCTGCGGCCTATAAAGGAGAGGGACGAGGAGGAGGAAGAGGAGATGAGCGAGAGCGAGGCCTCGCGGGAGCAGAAGGGGAGGGAGATGGAGGGGGAGGCTTGAGGAGCATCGCGGGAGAACGGAGAGAGAGATAGAGATGACGACGGGAATGGGAAGCTCGGGAGGGGCGGCGTGTGCTGTGTGTGGGGGAGGAAGGGGAGAGGGGAGGGGATGATTATAAAGGGATCTGAGAGGCCTCGGATGAGAGCCGCGTGGATGGTCAGGATTGATCCTGGTGGCTGTGCGCGTGGAGGGCTCGTGGTTGGCGCTCTCCAAGGATAAGATGCCCTAGAAATATCGTTTTTTTTCTATTTTTTCTTTTGAAATGGTTTTTTTAATTTTTTTTCTATATATATTCTTCCCTTTCGTTCTTTTTTTTTTTCTTTTACTTGTTTGCTAAGTAATCCCATCGTGTTGGGAATTCTGCGGAAGGGCTTTATCAACGGATGTCCCTGTAAATATTTTATGTTGTGTCGGTAGTCTTGTGATCATTAATTTTTAATTATGTCCCTATAAATATTTTATGTTGTGTCAGTAATCTTGTGATCTTTTTTATATCAACGGGTGTCCCGGTAAATATTTTATGTTGTGTTAAGTAGTCTTGTGCTTTTTATATTAACGGATGTCCCTGTAAATATTTTATGTTGTGTCAGTCGTCTTGTAATCTTTATATTTGCGTTCATATCCATGACGCTGAAATGTTCTGGTAAACGATAATCAGTGAGATTTGAATCACAATTTTTTAGTAAACGATATCCTTGACGTTAAAATTCTAATCCCACATTTCTCTTTACTCTGTTCGAATAAAAAATATTATAGAATGTAAGCTTGTCATCAAAAATAACAAAATATTCAATATCTACTCATCATTTTTTTTCCAAACTTCAATAAATCATATCATAACAAGCCATCTTGACAACAAAAAAGTTATCCAAATAACTTTTTTAATATATTTATCCTTGTAAGATAATCTCCAACCAAATGCACCCTGTAATGTTTTCAGAGATCTTTCATTGTGATGGATTAGGTAGAAAGGGCCCAAGGGTAAACATGATCAAATTATCATGGACATGCCATGTGCGTGGGTCTCTCACGTATCAATTCCATTTGAATTTTAGGTTATTCAATTGATACCTTGATCATTGGCATGCCGTATAAGGGGCTTTTCGAAGGTAGATGCTCTTATAATCTTTTTGTTTGTTAAGCACTTTCCCTCAAGTTGAAGTATAGATGTCCACCATGCTCGACTCAAACAAACACTTTTGAAGTGATTCTTTGGAGAGTGCTTTGGTGAATATGTCGACAGACTGCTCAGATGAAGAAACACAAGTAGTAGACATGAGATCTTTGGTGTGCTGACAATCAACCTCAATGTGTCGGTTTCTCCACATGTTTGTTAGCTATTAATGATGCTACTTGATTGTCTCCCCACATTTTCCATTTGTAGAGAAGTCTCTACGTGAAGGTCTATTAGAACAGACTATGACCCACATCATTTCAGTAATGGTTTGAACTAATAGCATGTATTTTGACTCAACACTAAACACGGATACGGCTTTCAGCTTCTTGCTCTTCCAGATAACCAAGGAATCACCCAAAAATATAGCAAAGCCAATGGTGGATTTTCTATCCACTAGACATCATGCATAGTCTGTATCGATATGTTATGAGAAAGTCAGTCAACCTCCTATCTTAAAAAGAAGACTTTGCCCTGGTAGATCTTCAAATATCTAAGAATCAACTGTAAAAACATCCATATGAGCTTGTATGGGTCTTGCCATAACTAACTCACATGGCTCACAACAAACGAGATGTTAGGCAAGGTGACTATCATATAAGATGCTTTCTAACAAGCTCTTTATATCTTTGAGCATCCACTTCCCTGATATCAACTTCATATAGCTTTACATTAAGATCATAGTAATAATTATGGGCGTATATTTTTTTTCACGCAAACTTTCTCAAGAAATCTGTAATAAACCTTCTTTAACTCATTACAAGGCCTCTGTCATTTTTGGCAAACTCCAGACCAAGAAAGTATCGTAAATGTCCTAATTCCTTTATAACAAACTGTTGACCCGGAAGAAGCTTAGTCCTTTTGATTTCTCATAGGTCATTTCTAATTATAATGATGTAATCAATATAGACAAAGGCATCCATTGTTCCAGATGTACTACAAGATAGAAAGAGTGAATGAAATGCATTGGAATAGGTGAAATTCTGCTCATGAATGACTTTCAAGAGCTTTTGAAATGATGCTCCCGGACTTTTTTTGAGAACATATGGATTTGGGAAGTCAACACACCTTCTGAGACCCCTCAAGAATTAACTTAGATGAGTATCTTTTTCCCTTGAATACAAAAAGAAAGGTACTTTTCTGGATTGTTAAAAATAATATTATGGCCAACAAAAATATCACAGATAACAATTACCACTGATTTAAACAGTTAGTTTACAAAATAAATATAATCTTAAGAGAGAAGTATTTAGCACGGAAACTCTATTAGGTAAAAATCTTGAACCAAGTCCCCTGAGGTAGGATTTTCGATTGATTGAGTCAATCAACTATTACACTATCTTAAGTTACATCAAGGTCTTCGACAACAACTTAGATCACAAACTAAGTTCTTTATACACTGTGGATCAAACACCGAGCGTTACAATACAACATAAATGCAAGAAAGTACAACAATTTATAAAAACTCTGAATACATATATTCAATGAATAAAATAATGCTAAGAAATGCATGATATATTAAATAAAGGAATTACGAATCAAATGTGTAGATGAATGGCTCTCAAGATTGATCCTTGAAATATAAATGGGAGAGACAACCTCAATGGAGCTTTTAAGATATGCATATATTGTAGAAATACTGAGTTGTTAAATGTGTTCTTTCAATAATGATCTAGAGTCTAGTTATAGTATTGGGGGTCATACATTCAAAAATGTAGTTGTTAGTCGAATAATAGCAACAAATCAAGAAGATACAGCTGAGTTGACCTATCTGAAGATTCTAGTTTATCGATCGGAATAGAGGTTGATAGATTAGTCAATCTCAAATTAATCGATTAAAAGTTGCCATTATATAGACTCGATCAGAATTTAAAACTTGATCCATCAAATCTTGAAATTGATCGATTAGGAGTTGACCGATCAATGAGTGGTCGATCAAATTAATTATGGTGATCGATTAGAGATAGTTGAAATATTAGTTCGCAAAGGTTGATCGATGGAAGTATCTTAGAACTAATATGCCTACCTGTTACATATATGTTGATAATTTTTACAAATGTCTATCACAAAAGTCATCTTTCTTCTTTGCACTGTCCACATCTTTGTCCTTCATGCTTTGTTGTCCTTGTTGAATCACACGCTTTAGTATCTAAGTGGTTTCGCTTTTTCCTTCATCTTGGAGTGAAGCTATCATGAAAATTTCAACACTATATGCACTCAGAGTGTTTGTTATAATCAGAACCATAATACAATTAGCATATGATCATGTCATTAATATTACAAATATATATATATATATATATATACACATATGTGTGTGTATGTGTATCCACTATGGCATATGTATGAAATTTGCTCTTTCTCAAGTGTCTTCCTTCAAATCTATAACATGTTATCCCATCTATTGAACCCCTTATTTTATTATCATTTTAAAATCAATTATGCCTTTGCATATTATTTAAAAGTTATGCATTTAACTCTAATCACCCTAAAATCAAGATCAACGGTAACTAGATCAAGCATCAAAGTAACTTCTACACACTTGGGTTTATCTTAGTTCAACAACTAAAACTGGATGGCACCATGTTGCTCCGTGATGTCTTTCTAGCCTTCAAATTCTAACCACTATTCTTGTTTATCTTTACCTTGGATTGTGGTTATATCTGTTGTAAACCCTAACTTGACCATGGTTAAGTTCAATTCTTTTGTGGTCGATTCGGACCACTTTGACATCCATGGGCCCTCTAACTATGGTTGGTTTGAAGGGGCCATTCTCCCCTTCGCGTGACCTATTACAACCCTAAAAGCTAATTAAAATTTGGGATTTTTACCTGGCAGACCTTATAATCTTTGACAATTACCTCTACGACCTTTGAAACATCATAATTCCTCCCTCAACCCCGTAAACTTGCTCCGTCTTACCCAACAAACCATGCCATCAATTTTAACTATATTTGAGTCAGTTACTTGGGTTAATCTTGATTAACTTAACTAATTTACCATCCAACGGTTAAGATTAACCAACATAATAAAAAAAAAGAATAGAAAAAAATCCCAGATGGGAGAAGTAGGGGGACTCCATCCGCCGAAGAAGGGGGGGCTGGGAGCAGCATCGGGCGCGGGAAACAGGGGGCTGGGAGCTACATCAGCGGCGAGGTGATTAGCAGCGGCAGGGGAGGGTCGGGGAGCAGCATCGGAGGGGCGTCGCGGGGAGGGGGGGGTGCAGGTAGCATCGACGGAGGGAAGGGAGGGGGGAGGAGGAGGGAATGGCGGGAGCAGCATCGGGCGGCGCGGGGGGGGGGGGGGGGGGGGGAGGGGGGGAGTAGCATCGGGCGGCGGGGAGAGGGGATGGTCGGAGCAGCATCGGGCGGCGCGGGGGGAGGGAGAGCAGCATCAGGCAGGGCAGAGGGCGAGAGCAGCATCGGAGGGGGAGGGGGGAGATCAGCATCGGGCGGCGCAGGGGGCGGGAGCACCATCGGGGGGGAGCAGCATCGAGCAACACGGGGGGCGGGAGCACCATCGGAGGGGGGGAGCAGCATCAGGCGGCACGAAGGGCGGGAGCACCATCGGGGGAGAGGGGAACAGCATCGGGCGACGCGGGGGGCAGGAGCACCATCAGGGGGGGCAGCATCGGGCAGCGCCGGAGGGGTGTTGCAAGTCATCGACGGGGGGGGGGGGGGGGGGGGGGGGGGGGGACTCCATCAGCTGAAGAGGAGCAGGAAGCTCCATCAACGGCAGAGGAAGCCGGGAGCACATCGGAGGGGCGACGCGCGGTGGTGGGGGCATGGGCTTGAACAGGGGACTTGGACGGGGGTGCGGGGATGATGGAATGGCATTCAATGTAAATTTCATAAACAAAATGGGTATAACTTAAAAAACATAACGGAATCCGGTTACTTTAAACGGATAAATGAACGAGAGTTAACCACAGTGCCTGTAGGATAAGGGTTAACAAGTTTACGGGGTTGAGGAAGGAATTATGATATTTCAAATGTCGTAGAGGTAATTGTCAAAGATTATAAGGTCTGCCGGGTAAAAATCCCTTAGAATTTTACATCTTTTTTTATCTAAGTTTTAACAGAACTTCATTGATCTACGTGGGTTTTCCTCGAGCATGGTGGAGGGTTTCGACCATGGGAACATCAAAGTGTCATTAGAAGGTAGCACGAGCCCCTGGATCAAGGTCAAAAACTATGTGATTATCTTCGTTTGGCCATACACGACGAAACAAACTCCCCCATTATCATAAAGACCACGAGGATAAAGGGCCTCTATGGCATTGAGCTTTGTCCCTTTCGATTTACTCATACTTGCCGCCATCACCTACCATGCAGTGTATCTTCTTCATCCATGTCCAGAACGCCAACATGTCGTAGACCTCTCCAGTTGGAGCAGTTTGCCGCCAAGCTACTCCGAGGGGCCGTTTGGATTGGGGGTTACCCCCCACTTTGGGTGGGTAACCCCCTAAAACCTCCATTTTTAACCCACTAGTGGGGCCCACCCACTTCCCATCAAAAAAATTATATATTATACCAAAATATCATCTAAAAATCATAAAATACTCAACTTATACTCACTATTCCAAACTTCAATACAATCACATCACAACAACCACCCACTTTTTCAAATTTCAATACAATCATATCATAATAACTATCAACTTTTTCAAATTCCAATACAATCACATCACACAAACCCTCTCAACCATTAACCCACCAACCAAACACACTAAAACAAAAACGGGTTACCCACCCCCAGATAACCTCCAGAAAACCCACCAACCAAATGCACTCTGAGTTCCTGAAGCTATCCAAAGGAGATCTTGAGAGAGAGATGTCAAAGTGCGATATGCTAGACACCCATGCCAACTAAAGGTAGTTGGACTTGGTTGGAATTTGCATGTCAAGTTTCAACCATGCTCTACTTTGTGCAAAAAAAGCTTCGTGATGAATCTGCCATTCATTTACTTTGTGTTTAAATTTTAGTCCAAATTTCTCAGCAAAAACACACAAAAAAAACATATAATGTCAGTCTTCTACCGATAACACTGTCTATTTAATCTTAATAATTATATACAAAATAACAAACAAATAAAATAAAAGAGCGATTATCAAGAAAAGAAACTGAAATAGCCTAAAAGATGGGTCGAGTCAGCAGCTCATCAATTGGACAATTGAGTGTATCCGGATTTTTGGTTGTTTAAAAAAGGTCCATTTCTCCCTGATAATTAATAACCGTGCGTAAATTCAGAACTGAGAAATAGGATATCATGGAGTTGCTTATTTTTTATAATCTCTATAATATGGAACACGTGATCAAGCTATCTAAGCCAGAAAAAAGAGGAAAATTCTAGCAGGCAATTTCCTTGGCATAAATCCACAGCCAATGCACCCAATATCATATGACCGGTACAGTTAACGAGTTAACGGTCGGACAATTTTGCTGAAATTTTTATTGAACTATCAGTAAAAATCGATATACCTTAAAAATAACTCGACTTGTTTCAACGAAATATGTAGTTAAGTTTAGAGATAACTTCCACCTTAGCAGGATCGGACTCTATCCCTTTCTTAAACGTGATGTATCAAGGTTTTAAAAATAAGACCGGACATTGAACCGATTAGTCTTCGGTTTGGTCCAACCGGATCGGACCGTCAGTTCAAATCGGTCGTATCGGTTATGATGTCAGCATGACATCATCATTCCTATCATCTCGGAAAAAACTGGACCGAGCTTGATTTACTGGTCCGACAGGTCGAACCAGTTTTTTGAACCGATAAAACCGGATACATATATGTAAATATATATTTATATATCAATGAAATAATCATTTCAAATATCAAATCTTTCAACAGAAAAATACGATTGTTTATTTTGAATAAAACTCAACAAAAGGTAGTCACATTTTCTAGCATTATATATGAATATAATATTATAAAAATTTATTTATAGCTGCTTCTAGAAAATTACTCCAATAAAGTAGTGGCACAAGTTATATTACAAAAAAGAGAGGAACATAACTGAAATCACAGAATTTATGAAAGGTACAAGTGATAAAAACCCTATTATTTCATTATTTAAACCTTTATTTTTAAAATATACTATCCATCAAAATTGGGTCAACTCGGTCCAACCACCCAGGTCAATCCGGTCTGACCACGATCTAACCCGGATTTTTATTTTCTTTTTAAAAAAATTAATTACCTAAAATCGGTCGAACCGATCGAGTCGGAGCCAATTCCTGGTCCAACCGGTCCGACCGGTCGTTCCGGTCCGGTTTTTTAACCCTGTGATGTATGAGAAATATTCGACTCGGTTTTGACCCCTCTGGGGTCGTCATCTCATATCCTTAAACAGGGGCGTGTGGAGGACCCGTGCAAGATTAGAACATGAGCAGCAAAACGAGGAGGAAGGAGTGGCCTCCACTTCAGTTGAGCGGGTCTTCTCCTCTGCGAATTATGGGCAATCGGGAGCTGGAGGACAAGATGGAAAGGGAGGAGGGCGACGTTGATGGGTCTACTCTGTTGCTTTGTGAGCTGGAGTGGTCTACTGTGATTAATGGCCCAACAGGTGGCCACCGCTGCCAGCTTTGTCCACCACCACAAGGTGAGGCTGAACCCTTTTTCCACCGTCAATAGGGATAAGAATAATCACATAATCAATTTTTTCTCTCTCCTCTTTAAAAATAAAATTGTTATTTAAAAATCTCAATGAAAAAAAAAGTCATCCAGATGCCATAAGTGATAGTTATTGCGGAATTAATATTAATCTGAACGTGTAGTAAATAATATCCATTGCTACAAAAGGGGGAATAAGTAAGAGCAATAATATCCATTGCTACTATCCTCGAGTCCTAAAGTTGTCAGAAAATTCTAGGTTGAACATTCGCTCAGATTCGGTTTGCTAGATGTTCGATCCAGATTCGATTCAAAAATAAATGAACCGGACCTAAACACGAGTTTGGGTTCGATTGAACAAACGAACCGAACCTTCAAAATATAGGTTCGTTCAAGTTCTGTTCGTTAAAAGTTCGATTATATACACACATACATACATAAAAGTATATACGTACATCTTGTATATGTAAGGAAAAAAATATATTCTATATTAATATGCAAGGTTATTCACTTATTTTTCCCAATCCATCCAGTCATCCACTCCTTAAGTCCCCATTTTTTTATTCCCGAAACCCCACAAAACCCACCCCTGCAGCTGTGGTTTTTCCCTTTGAACAGAAATGTATGCACAATATTTATTCGTAAACGAACATTTAATGAGCCGAACCGAACTTTTACAAACCTTACCGAGCCAAACCGGATCTGATTACAGTTTTCATTTTATCGAGCAGAACTGAATCCTAGCCTGAAAGTATGCTAAATGAACCGAACTAAACCTGAATTGGTTCATTCAGGTTCGGCTCGTTTACACCTCTACTGAGCCTTCTATGAAGGTCGTACTATCCTCATCGGATGGCTCTCGCAATTACAATATATGTTGCACTACAGCATAGGATTGTGATTGTAAGTAAGAACCATAGCCATGAATAGAAAAAATCTCGGATATGGGAAAGCAAAATCCGGGAATATTTCTTATTCCCCAAACAAACCAATAAAATCTCCCCTCGTTGCTTGGATGGTGGCCTAACCTCAATGCGAACGGGATCCTTGTGGATTCTTTGCTTTGTGGAATATTTTAAAGATTTTTAATAATATATAACCACAACAACAATAATAATAGGATCAAAATGGAGTGCCCAGCAAATTTGGCTCTCATATTCTATTTTTCTTATTTTCTTATTTTTTAAAAATAAAACTGTAAAAATTCATCACTATATCCCTATATTATATATTCGAGTTTCGTGCAAAACAGATACTCATACGGCCTCCATCCAGACGATGTCGGTTTCAACAATTATATGACAGTTAAAAAATGATTGTCTGGATGGAGGTTGTAGGAGTCTTTGTTTCATACAAAACTTGAATGACATAATATAAAGATATAGTGATGGATTTTCACAATTTTATTTTTATAAAAATAAAAAATGAGATAATAGAACGGAAGTTAGCTCTCTCAAGGAGGCATCCCCATTATACGTAATAATAGAATGAGGTAAGGCTCTGATAGTTAAGAATAAAAGACTTCTTTTTAAAACGAGCGGCATGGTAAAATATGGAAACCTATATGTGTTTGGATGCAGGATAGCATTTATTTATATCGGATACTCCATTCCATGATATGTCGTAATTGGGGGTGTTCATGGGGCAGGTATCCGCCCCATTCACACATAACCCGACCCCGATCATATTGTCGGATCAATGGATTGACCCGCTCCAATTGAGATGGTTATCCATATGTATGGTTATCCATTGAATGAGACGGAAAATGGACTACTCGCAGGTACCCTCTATGTATTGGAATAAGTAATGTTGAGAAAAAAAGTTTTTGAATAAAGTTAATGCATGCTAACTGTAGAACATAGGTTGTAATTTTTCATTATTAAGTGGGAATGTTAGATTTTGGATTATTTCGGTAGATTAAATGCAGTGCAACGAATAAATTCATAATGAGAATATATAATTTTGAGGTTGGTTATTATTTAGGAAAGAATAAATCAATGACGGGGAACTTTAAAGTGCGATGCAAATGTTATATTTAGTTAAAAATAATTGATTGAATGCTCAGATCAAATTGTTTTGGGAATTATTCGACTATTATAATTACGCATCCCTCATGACATCCTATAACCATTCATGAGCTAAAATATATTAATTGATATAGTAGTAATACATGTTAAAAAAAAGTCATTATATGACCTGAAACAGTCTTCACGGCAATGGTATCTCAAGTTTCATGAGAAAATTATCCAATTTAGATTTGTTGCAAATAAGTTGGATAATTGTGTATATGTCAAGTGCGAGCAAGTTTGCTATCATGTCATTATACATGGATGGCATTCTACTCGCAGGTAACGGCATAGCGATGCTCAATGGAATTAAAGAGAATTTGAGCAGAGAATTTGAGTTCAAGGACATGGATGAAGCATCACATGTTCTTGGAATTCAAATTACAAGAGACTAAGACTGAGGGACATTGAATCTTAGTGAAGAAAATTTACATATTGCATTAAAGAGATTTGGAATGCACAATAACACTCCATCTCCTACATCGATTATGCTTGGAAAGAGACTCAATAAGAGTCAATGTCTCGGAAATGGACAGAAACTTTTAGAAGTTCTATATGCACAAGCAGTGGGAAGTTTGATGTATGCAATGATGTGCACTCGACTTGACTTAGCTTATCCAGTTAGCCTAGTCAGTAGATATCAAAGTACTCCTAGACCAACACATTGGGAAGCTCTAAAGAAGATTCTTCAATATTTGAAAGGGATCGTGCATTTGAAACAAGTGTATCAAGCTGAATCACATGAAGTAGTAGGATACTCCGACGCAAATTTCGGAGGGGATGTGGATGATAAGATATCTACATTAGATTGCATTTTCATGGTTGGTGGACTAACGGTTTCTTTGGGTAGCAAGAAACAAGGATGTCTATCTAGACATATACATGAGGCAAAATACATTGCATGTAGCATGACCACCACTCATGCATTTTGGATTAAACGTTGGAAGCCTTAAGCCAGAAATTGGTCAAAGGACCGGCTGAAATGTATTGTGATAGTCAAACTGCAATAAGCTTGATTAACAGTGGGTCTAATAGTTCTAAAGGAAAGCATATTAACAATTAGGGATGGGTGTTATTTGGGTCAAGCCAAATAACTCGATCGAATCGTTTGATATGGGTCAAATGATTTGGATTATTTGGGTTTTCGGGCGAGTTAGATCCAAACTGTTATATATATGCGTACTGCCCTTCAAAAAAATATATATGGGTACTGGATTGGTTGATGGTTTTGATAGTACCCACCTGACCCACTCAATCAACTCGGACAATTAATATAGGTGATCCATGGTTTAAACCCACCGGACCCGATCAAATTATCATAAGAATATATTTATGTATACATATATATACATGCATATGTGCACAATATTCCATTATACAAGATATTTAATTCTAATTATTTACTTATTAATAAATGATAACGGATGGAAATGGAATACCCTAATAAGTTTGACGGCATATGTGAATTAAATGCATGTTGCCATGTTGGAAAGTGGAATCCAATTGAAGAACTTGATTATGTGAATGACGGTTGTTACATTGTAATTTATTCCTTATTAACAAACACATAAGTAATCAAAATCCCCATTAAACCACGGATCTTTGTAGACATGTAAACTTGAAGCTAATTTAGGAAAAGTGATTTGCATGATTATTAAGTGGTAACTTTCACCTTTAGTCAATTTGACTAATTTGGTTTTAACCCGACCTAATCGACCCGAGTAGCTTAATCCGAAGTAATTCGATTGGGTGATGGGTTCCATTTTTCCAACCCAAACCGAATTCTACTTGAACCGAATAATCCAAATCCACACAAACCGATTGAATACTCAACCCTACGTACAATTGTCTTCTTGTCACCTCTGAAAATCAGTCTTTCTTAAGTTTGACTTAAAAAAAGATTTTGACACAATAAAATGGGACTTCATACTGCAAGCTATGGAGTTATAAAGGTGTCCTCCAAAATTTATGCAGCGAACTATTTCCATCCTGGAAATCGAAAACCAGTGAAATCTCTGTTAAAAACAACAAAAGATCCATGTGTTTTTTAAAACCCAGAAGAGGTGTTCGCCAAGGTGATCTGCTATCCTTTTACTGTTCATAAATGCTATGAATGTTTGGGTTGTATGCTTAAAAAACTTGTTGAAGCTGAGGAGATTAAGGGGTTCTCATCTCCAGATCTAGGTATTGAGATTATAAACATTCAATCTGCAGCTAATCTCAAGCCTCACGGCACTGAATCTGTAACGTCCCGGGCTTAGGTCCTCGGTCCGTTAGCGGAGCATTACTGACCCTCACAACCTCTTAGGATCGGGCCCATATGGACCCGATTAACCACCCCCAAAATGCTCAAGCCGGGTTGTTCGGTAGTAACCTCCTCACTTTTTATCCCACCCGGAAATTTTTGTATTCCACGGTGTGGGACTTTTGTTTGGGATTTTACAACCTCCCCCACTTATATTCGCAACGTCCTCGTTGCGACATGGAACATCACTTCTTCCCAGTGACAGTGGCGGCTGCACGCTCCGGGTAGCCATTTCCTCCAACCTCTTGTAGGGGCGGCTCCACCTCTCAGGTAGCCCTTTCCACTGTCAGAGGGCATTCGGCTCTGATACCATTTGTAACGTCCCGGGCTTAGGTCCCCGGTCCGTTATCGGAGCATTACTGGCCCTGACAACCTCTTGGGATCGGACCCATACGGACCCGATTAACCACCCCCAAAATGCTCAAGCCGGGTTGTTCGATAGTAACCTCCTCACTTTTTATCCCACCCGGAAATTTTTGTGTTCCACGGTGTGGGACTTTTGTTTGGGGTTTTACAGAATCTCCATGTTCTTTCCTCGTGCAATTCACCAGAATCTGTCATTGACCTGATTGACAAAATTATAAGAAATTTTCTTTAGAACTGAAACACAAAAGCAGAGCACAAACACCTGGTTGCTTGGAATAAAGTCTGTCATTCAAAAGAAAATGATAGGTGGAATATTGTGAATCTTGAGAGTTTTAACCAATCTAATTTTATCGAAGAATATGATAGCGATTATATAAGCCAAGAAGCCTCTTATTAGAGAAAGGAATTCTACTTTGGAGGAAACCCATACCTTTTCATGTATCAAATAACATACTCAAAGTGTCTGTCAGAAATGCATTAGAGATACCTCTCACATATTATTACGTAGGATGTCCTACTTTTTTGGACATGTGAACCATAGTCATGTGCAAAGAATGGTTATAGCAGAAATGAAAATACTAACGTGGATGTATGGGCACATACGTAAAGATCGGATTTGGAATGATGCAATCAAAAAGAAAGTTGGTGTAGCTCTGATCGAGGATAAGATGCGAGAAAACTGCTTAAGATGGTTTTGGTCATTTGTAAAGAAGGTCAACTGATGTACCAGTTAGGAGATGCGAGTATTAGGATGTTGAGCCAGCTAAGAGGGGGCGAGGACGACCCAAAAGTGTTGGAAAGAGACTATACAAAGAGATCTTAATTTTTTGAATATAAGCTCGAGATCGACCCAAGATAGATCTGAATGGAGGAAAAGAATCCATGTAGCCGACCCTACTTAGTTGCGGGAAAAGGCTTTGTTGTTGTTTGCTGCTGCTGCTGTTGCATGTCCTTCTTTATTTTTTTTTCCATTCTACAAATACCTCATGAATTCGAATCAAATGGTGAGCTGCTGATGAAGATGAAGGATACAATGGATCTGGGTCTACTTAAAAAATCCTAAGTAGGTGACAATGTTGTGTTGCTGGTCTCTAAAATGTGTCTATGTTTTTTTTATATAAATAGAATGCATTGCTATCTTGGATTCAACAAATAGAAAATTTTGACTCTTTTGTATCTTTCGACGAGAAATTACGTGTCTATGTGTTTATTGTATCAAATTTTGAGGTTTTAAGAATTTCTTGGCATTGCAATGCTTTTTATGTTAAATGAATGAAATTTATCCATTTTTTCTAAAATGTTGAAATCTATTTACTCAAGGTTTTAAAAATCAAACCGGACATAAAATTAGGTATGTATCGATTTTGGTTTTTATGATTGGACCAATGAGATCGACCGGTCGAACTGCTGATGACGTCAGCAGTTCATAAAAACTGAAAAAGACCGAACCGTAGTATTGTTGGTTCAATTCATGTGGTTTAACTAGGTCGAACCGAGTTAGACCGTTGGTATCATACAAATAAATATGAAAAATGCTACATCATATTTTTAGAAGATCTATATACTCATGTCCTTCCAAGTTTTTTTCAATAACACTTATACTCTCTTTTTACAATTGTACGCAACCCCTATATTTTTACAAAACGGATAGTAGTGACATTCTATTAGTACACGTGTGCTCATATATTGTACCAACATGAGGATAATATTGTTGATTTTTTAAGAATATAAGAGCACAAAAGGCATTCCTAAATTTAAGGAGTATAAATGTTATTAGCAAAACTCAAAAAAGTATAATAAACATATTTTGTAAAATTCATGTATGTATAAAGTAAACAATTTTAAAAGTATTTGAACTTTAATTAACAAAAATTATTTTAAATTTATTACTTCTCGTAGTATAAATATGAAGGCATATTTCTTCTGTTGTTGATGAAAGTAGATAAACTCGTGTAATATATGAGAAGAGAGGCAATACTTATATGGCAAAAGGGAGGGGTAATAATGGGTCATTGACACATGTGGAATGAGAAGAAATAAAGGTGTACTATATTATGGGTTAATGAGAGTAGATTATGAGTAGTTTTTAAAAGTTTGTATTTTATTAAATTATCAAAAATTATTTTTTTGTCAAAGATGGATGATTGATCTGGTGGTTTGGTTCAATTGGTTCAACCGAGTTTTAAGCGATTCAATCGGATTTTGACCAATTTTTATTTTCTGAATCGGATAATTAGATCATTTTTCTTCCGCTCCTTGGTTTAACCAGTTGAATCGGTCGGTTCGATTCGGATTTTAAAACCTTATTTTACTAAGAGTAAAGGGATCCTACCCCATGGAGTAGGTAACTTACCTACTCCATTTCTTTTTTTTCAATTTTTTTTAGAAAAATGCTTCCATAGATTTTCATAATTATATCCCTCTAATATGTCATTCAAATTTCGTCGGAAACGGAAACTCCTACGACCTCCATCCAGAACAGGAAAAATACAGTAAATCTGTGACCGTTAAAAAATGATTGTCTGGATGGAGGCCGTATGAGTCTCGATTTCAAATGAAATTTGAATGACATATAGGAATATAGTTATGAAAATTTATGGAAATATTTTTTTTTTAAAAATGAAGTAGGTAAATTACTGCTCCATGAGTAAGATCCCTTTTCTCTTTTACTAAACCCCCCTTCTTAACAGCCAACTCCCACCACCACTAACAAACCCACCACCCACTTCACTCGTGTCGTGAGCAGCAGCGAGAAAAGATGGCCTACCGCTTCTCCATCCTCGCCGCCTTCTTCCTCCAGCTCCTCCCTCTGATGGCACCGGCGGCTGTGGGAGTGAGGTGGGGAAGCTTCTCCTCCGACCCCCTCCCTCCCTCCAAGGTGGTGGCGGACCTCCTCCTCTCCAATGGCATCTCAAGCGCCAGCATCCCCGAGGCCGATCCCCTCGTCATGGAGAGCCTCGCCCTCGCCGGCAGCTCCATCTCCGTCACCGTCGGCATCCCCAACGAGATGCTCCCCTCCTTCAACTCCTCCATCGCCGCCGCCCGCCGTTGGGTCCACGACAACGTCACCCGCTACTCCTCCAGTCTCAACATCCGGTAAGCAATGGTTGTTCACAAGTATGATCCCTTTCCACGCAGTGATTAGGGTTTCTTAGATTTGATATGGACACCATTCGATATATGATATGACATCGTTTGTTAAAGGAATGGTGACATTTTTTTTTTGCATTTCTGCTATCAGAGAGGTTGATGAGCAGTAGTGGAATGATCTGAAGTTGTTTCCTTTTTTGGAAAGGTTATGCTAAGTTGGTGCCTGAGATTGTTAGTAGTATGACTCATGCATTAGGTCAATAGAGTGTGCCCATACAAAATGAATGGCTGATCTTGTTAACTAGTTGGACTGACCTGCATTGATTGCACCAAAATCGCACAATAGAGCCGATGCAAAAGATCACAATTCAAGGTTTGGCGAGGAAACAAATAGTGAAGGTAGATCAGGACTTGAAAAAGTTGCGAACATAACAAGAGGAGTATGAATTGCAACTTGCAGATTGGAAAGTCTGAATTGAGTAGCAAGGGCATGAAATCAAGGCTAAGCATACTGAGCACAGCCACAGGATCTGAAAATGGATTGGGAGGATAGAGAACTTAACTATACACATTTATTACATGGATTGAAGCTTCATACTGGGAAGCAAGCATCATATTTCACGGTAATTGAATAGAGTTCTGAATCTGAATCGACCGACTGTAAGTTCCTGTTTGGTTGCAAGGTTACTCCACGGTAACATGTTAGAACTGTATAGGTTTCAAAGGGTAATCCTGGGAAAAAAAACCCAACATGCACGAAAGCTGGAGATAAAAGCAAAAAGACACAGTCTTGATTTAGTATTTAGAAGAATCGGAAACGCGGGAGGAGACTTAAAGTCGAAAATTACATACTCATGACCTGCGGTTGCTGCCGCGTATGGAGGGCAAAGTCAGCTCGAGGCTGTTGGATGTGGATCATTTTTTTTCTTTTATTAATCATTTGCCTATTATGTCTTGGTGGCTGTAACAATCTACTGGTCGGATGAGTCCGGGAGGATCTCCAAAGGTTGTAAATGATGGGGAACATAGGGAGTGAGGCATCGGTTCCTACTTTCATTGGTCGGAAAGACTTCAACTTTCTGTTGTCATTTGAACTTTTTATGGATACAGCATAGTGATGTTATCTTTGGTGCTGCACATAGATATCAAAGTTATGATCCCATCTGTTCTTCAGCTGTAAATTTGTTCTTTCTCTAAAAGAACATAGAGCATCAATAGTCTCAAAGTGAGTCGAACTTAACCGCTTATTGTTCGTGTATGTGTGTGTCATTTGAGTCTCCGAGACACGATGGGGATGTTGGAATTTGGTTCGATTTGTGATGAGGTTGCTTTGGGTGTCCATATAGCGTCGGTTATTAAGGTGGTGGAATGGAAAGGATGGACCATTGAAAGGAATAACTTGACTTGTTTGGTATTGGAAGTCATATCATTGTGGAGTAGAATGCTTCACTATGGCAGAAGGCTAATGTTACGGGCATAGTAAATAAAACACTGGACAAAAGATTTGAACAAAAACTCATTAACAAATGAATAGCGGCCGGTTGGCCACTCTCGTTTTCTAGATCACAATTGATTATATAACAATTGAATATCTTCATTAATTGCCATGATATTTCCAAAAGTTTTCTGCTCTTAATCTTCATAAAGAGACTGAAATTTTCAAATGATTTGTGCGCTTTGTATTTTAGATATTTTCCCTCTTCTGAAAGAAGGTTGAAGGCACTAAAGCTTTATTTTTAAACATCATTGATTTGTAAACCGAACTCCAAACAGCTGTTTGATAATTTAAAAATACCAATTGACGGTTATCTTTCCAGCGACAGCCCTTTATAGAACTTTGGTGCGAAATATTTGCTAATATAATGCATATACTCGTTTAACCTTCTTTCATTAACAACACACCAAGAAGTCACTTTTTTTTAGTGTGTGAAATATTTGCTAATATAATGCATATACTCGTTTAACCTTCTTTCATTAACAATACACCAAGAAGTCACTTTTTTTAGTGTGTGGCAAGTTTTAATTTCTCAAGCTGATATTGTTTGTTCATGATATCTGTTTTTTACATGAATGGATCGGACTTTTTTAACAGGCGCATTGCTGTTGGGGATGAGCCATTTCTCTTGAGTTACGGAGAAAGATTCCAGCGCTTCGTTGTTGGAGCTGCATCAAACATCCAGCGGGCTCTAACTGATGCCCGCCTGGCAAAGGAGATAAAAGTTGTTGTACCTATCAATTCTGATGCATACCAATCCGGTTCGATTCTTCCATCAAGGGGACAATTCAGATCTGATCTTAACAAAACCATGATCGATCTTCTTTCATTTCTTAGCAAGCATGGCTCTCCCTTCATGACCAGCATCGATGTTTTCGCAATCCTTCAGCAAAACAAAAACTTCTCCCTGAGCCATGCCCTTTTTAACTCTTCACGCCCTATAACCGATGGGCGCAACAAGTACCTAAATGCATTTGATGCTACCATTGATGCTCTGGTAACATCTCTGGCAAATGTGGGATCGGTGACATGGACATTATAGTTGGAAAAATTGGATGGCCTACTGATGGAGCACAGTATGCAACAGCGTCAATTGCGGAAACCTTCATGAAGGGCTTGGTGAATCACATCAAACTTGGATCCGGAACACCACTTCGACCAAAGAGGTTTCCAGTAGAGACGTTCATCTTCAGCCTCTTAGATGAGGATAAGCGCAGCATCTCCCACGGAAGCAATTTTGAGAGGCACTGGGGCATCTTTACTTTTGATGGTCAGGCTAAGTACAATGTTGATCTGGGCCAAGGATCAAGGATACTTGCTAACGCACGGAACGTCGAGTACCTCCCATGGAGGTGGTGCGTGGTGGATAACAACAAAGACATGTCCAACGTTTCCGCAGTTGCTTCCGAAGCATGTCTTCATGCAGACTGTACAGCTTTGTCCGCAGGGGGGTCTTGTGCAAACATCAGTTGGCCTGGCAATATCTCCTATGCTTTCAACAGCTACTATCAACAGCATGATCAAATCTTTGGTAGCTGCGACTTTGGCGGCTTGGGCTTAATTACTTCTGTGGATCCGTCTGACGATGAGTGCAGTTTCCAATTGGTCTTGGAGTGTCAGCATCAGCATCCTTGGGGTTTAGCACCATCGCTCGTCTCATCGTACTTATTGGATCTTGTTTCTCAGCGAGTTTGTTGAGGTATGAGTTGTAGTTTTGCAGACATGGTTCTAAGGCCTGAGCATCCGAAACAACGGTGCAGAGTGGAAGTTGTATCTAGGTATTAACGTCCCGCAAGTTTTTCGCTGTGAAATTGAGATTTGCTCCGAGTATCATCCCTTCCTGTCGCCATCTGAAATTCTTTGTCAACACCTTCACATGCTGATTTTGCTCATCTGCATTTGTTGTGCTTTTAACACTTTTGACATGCTAGGAAATCGGTTTTCTACAATTCTATCCTGTTGATCATGAATTGTGTTTGACAGTAACAATTTATTTTAGGAAATGTTAATTCATAATCATAATTAATTGTACACTGATCCT
This sequence comes from Ottelia alismoides, assembly GCA_037367405.1. NCBI lineage: Eukaryota > Viridiplantae > Streptophyta > Magnoliopsida > Alismatales > Hydrocharitaceae > Ottelia > Ottelia alismoides. The sequence goes on from JAZKJV010000965.1 coordinate 474,207, forward strand.
TTAAGTGGTAACTATTTAACCATCAGCTGATGAAACTTTTTGCATGCGTTTAAGTGTAGGAAGAGGACCCTCTGCTGTAATGGCATTTACAGCAGAGGTGCTGTAATTCCAATTTTTTTCTTTTTGTGATTTTCATTTCCAAAATCAAACCTTATGGATTATATCTTTGGCGAATATTTCTCATATTTTCCAAATTTTGCTCAAATCCGAAGGTATTTGCTATTTTATCTTAATGACTAAATGTTCGCTTCTTTTTTAAATTAGATTTAAGTTGCTTAAATGTCTGACTGGACATTTGACCATTAAGATGAAATGACCTCGGATTTGAGTGAGCTTTAGAGGACATGTGGAACATTAGTTAGGGATATAATCCATAATGTTGGATTTTGGAAATTGAAATTGCAAAAAGAAAAAAATAGAATTACCTATGTTGTAAGTCCCATTACATCAGAGGATCTTCTTCCGTAAGCGTTGAGCAAGCAACCAAGCTGTGTGATCCTGAATGATCATAACGGCAACTACGCGAGGTCCAACGTACGTGAGAGCCTTATGATTGGAGCTTCTATCACATGTAGGGATGCGGATGTTGGTGTTATCATATCTCTACTTATATAAAAATATGTGTGCAATTATGGAACAGATATCTTACATATATTAAAAATCACAAATTATATCCTTATATATAGATAGAGAGGAGTCGGATTTGAATATTCGATAGACAATAAGTATTATCCTACAGAAAATAAATGCTACATAATGCTTACATTTCAGAAGAAATGTTTTCTTAAAAGCTAAAGTTAATATTTGATTAAAACAATTTTACATTAATTACATATAAATATAGATATAATATGTTAAATTAAATAACCGGTATAGCAAATAATTAGGTAGCATGAAGATATTCTTTTTCGTGCATTTCAAATGACTCCAACATGCAATGTATTATGTTCAACTGTATACCATATTTAGATGTATGTCTACATGCACAGCAATGTCTAATAGACACAAATTCATTATTATGGATACCTATATTTTTATCCAAACGAAAAATAGATAGTCATATCCCCCTTCTTATCCTCGAGAAATGAAAATAATAAACATATCTCATCAGCAGAAAAATACTAAACACATCTTTATTAGTGTCCATATCTGTCAAAATAAAAAAAAACGTTATCCTTGTCTCATAAATTGGAATCAAAATGTATACATTTATCTCATAAACTGCAGGCAAGACACATTGAATGTGGATCCTCCGCTGTGGTGCACTATAGCCGCTCGATCATGCTCGAGCATGATCGAACGGCTGTAGTGCATTACAGCACTACAGCAGACAACCCAAGCCCACATTGAGTGTGGATCCTCGGCTTGTTTGCAAATTACATAGCGCAGCCTCGAATATTCAACCTCAGTAGAGACCGTATCTCTTCATGTGGCAGATAGACGTAAACTTCCATGTTTTTTTACTTTTTTGGAAAATATCACCATGTATATTCATCCTTATATCTCTCCTATATGCCATTCGAATTTCATCAGAAACAGAGACTATTATAGCTTCCATCTAGACCAAGTAATTTTAACGGTCTTAAATGACTGTAATCGACATGTTCTAGATGTAAGGCATAGAAGTCTCTGTTTCTGACGAAATTTGAATAACATAATGGAGGAAATTTGAATAACATAATGGAGGGATACATAGATGAATATATATATATGGAGATATTTTTCAAAAAAGTAAAAAAAACATCGAAGATATTGGCCCCGGTGCATGTAAAATTACATGCACCTGGGTACATGCTCCCCAACCCCTTTGTAACATGTAAACAGCCAACTCTATCACCATTGGGGTGGCCCATCCACTTCCTTTCTTCATAGAGCACATAGGTATCCAAGTTCTTATCATTATAAACCATTAGTTTGTTTTTCAACAAAAAAAAATACAGAGATGATATGTCCTTCAAACAGCTAACAGTTAATCCCATCACCCACAACTGAAAGGGAAAAAATGGCTACAGATTAAACAAGGTCATGAACGTCATAGGAAGAAGAATCATCTAGTGATGTGACCATATTGCATGTCATATGAACCATGAGGAACAGAGCCAGCAGATCCATATTGAGTTCCAGGATTGCCGCTACTTTGAACCTGTAACAAAACACCAAATAAAAGAAAATTAGAAATCAATTATAAGAATCAGCTTCCTTGTATATTGCAACAGGAAGACAATTCTTTTAAAATCTGACAATTTATTTTCATGTATGAAAGATCACAAGTATCTGCTGAAGATGATGAAAATAGTTGTCAAAGAGGTTGAGAAAGAAATATATCATAGCAACAATCGCATGTGAAATTCATGTCTTTTCGAAGCTACAGATTTTTTTTGTGTCATGTGCTGCACATTTCAATGATTTGATCTTAAAGGTCTCTAGAAAGAGGAGATGTGTAGGAAAGGAAGCTAATCAAGTACGAACGATTACCATATTTATTTATAACCATTTAAATGTTTGGTGTTAATAATGAGAATGTCTAACAAGCAACTAGTCAGGCATGTGATCACAATGTTTGCAACCAATTTATAACATTACAAAACTTAAAACAACGCAAAGCTGGCTGAAAACACACGAGCTGCCAAGATGAACAATCTGAGATATTCGAGACTCGAATGGAAGAAGGAAAAAAAAGTAGAATCATTAATCAAAGATCTAAATTTTTGGAATGGTGTGATGCATCACAAAAATCATGGAACCAATAGGGTTGGCATTGAGGATTTAAGACGTAATTAAAAACCGGCCATGAAAGTGACCTATAGGGGGCGTTTGGTATGCGGGTTAGGACAGGTTAAATTGGTAGAAGGTAACCCGTTTTTGTGTTTCGATGTTTGGATAAATGGTTAAACTGGGGGTGGGTTAGAAGTGGATTAGTTGTGATATGATTGTATTGAAGTTTGAAAAAGTGAGTAGTTATTGTGATGTGATTGTGTTGAAGTTTGGAAAAGTGAGTAGAATTGGAGTAGTTTATAATTTTTATATGATATGATGGTATAATATATTATTTGTTGATGGAATTGATGATGGAGAATTAATTTAATTAATTTTTTCAAAAAGGATAAAAAAGTGGGGCCCACATGAGAGAGAAATGGGTGGGTTAAGGGGGGGTAAACTCCCCAAACCCCATGAACCGAACGGCGCCATAAAGTAATGTACAACATGAAGGAGAAGGTGAACGAAAATGTCAACATGACACAATACCTGGTTCGCATCATTCATGAGCGATAATCCAAGATTCTCTCACATCCTTTTTACAAGGGGGATATATATGATGAACACTAACCTCAAGTAATCATTCTTTTGTTTTAAAAGGAAAAAGCAATAGACTGCCCCCAACTATTTATCGAGAACCCTACCACTTTCGAAGTTGCAGGCAGCGAAAACTACATCCAACGTTGACAATAATAATCACTAATGGAACCAAAGCAGGTTTCTAGAAAATATAGATACCAATGTTTTATTCTTATAGCTTCGAAAAAAGCATTACAAGGCATGCCCATGGTTTTGTCAAAATGTCAAGCAAGCAATCTCCCTCCATTTTTTTTGCAAGCCCGGTAATTTCAGGGGACCGAGTGTACCCTCTTATTAATCAAAGAAAGGTGTTACAATGTAGCACATGTGAGGCATATAACTGAGTTTTAACTGCGTTTGAATGAATTATATTCCAATTTTAAATTTGACAACTAAAAGCTTCAGTGACTTACCTGCTGTGTGTTGTAAATATTGGCATAAGAAGCGCCCCCATAAGCCATCTCAGAATTTCCATAGCTTCCCGCATATCCAAGACCTGTGAAGTAGGGATAAATAGGGGTTAAAACACGTGATCCTCCAATACAGGATCTTTCTATTGTACAACTCTTTGCATCTATTTGCATGATGCTGCCAACAACTGGTTATCATGTAATTATAAAAACAAAACTATCAAAGAACCTGAATGCAAGATGATCCTAAATACTTTACAGAAGTGATGAATGATAAAGGATTCGAGTAGATTATACATGCTCTAAGAACAATGTCCAATGTATGCAACCATCATGGAGGACAACCAACACAAGATGAAAGGATATTTTGCAGAAACCAAATGATATCTGAGCAGAGAATAATTGGATCGAAGTTGCAACAAATTAAGTATACTGGACAAGGATGGCAAAAAATATCTAGGGGTTACCAGCGAGATCTGAAATGACAGTGTCCCTAAACAGGCAAAGAATTAACATCAACCTGGATTAGCTACAGAAGCAGCTGCTGCTGCTGCGCGTGCTCGTTTCTCTGCATCCGCAAGTTCAGCTTGTAGTTTTTCTATTTCACGTGCCATTGAGATCATATTTTTCTCCATTGCTTGGCTTTGTTCAAGGTTAGCAGCACGTGCTTTTATCTCGTATTCAACAGCAGCTCTGTTAAAAAGTAAGCAAAGTTAGAATATAAGAAAATCGCAAAATTAGAAATTCAAAACTCAAATCACATAATTAAAGGGCAACTGCATTGCAGGAATAATTGATGCAGCCTATGGGTACAATTATAAGAATTTATAAACTAATTACCATTGTCTGATAAAAACCAATAGCTTTACCTTCATCGCCATCCTACCACATCCCCTTCCCCAAAAAAATCTAAACACACCATCATCTCTCTCACCCACCACAGCAGCCCCTACTGCGGCATTGCGACTCCGCTCACCTTCCTACCTTGACAACGAACACTTCTAGCAGCCTGTGACCAGGGAGAAACAACCCCTTTCTGACACGATGAAGAATACATCGTCACTGAAGTAGCGCTTGACATGTCATCTTGAAAAGAGCTCTTCAAGGGCTAGACCAAGGTTTAAAAAAGCGTGAGGCGGTCCGAGGCGTTTTCTCTAAAATCGAGGCGAAGCGTAAGCCTCGAGGCGGTCGAGGCGTAAGCCTCAATTTTTTGAAATAAAATAAAATTAAAGCAAAATACATTAGATAAGCATATAATAATATTAAATTTTGCCAAAAACACATTCAAAAATAATTTCACACTAGTAAGAGATACAATACACAAGCGATTATTCTAAGATTTGCAACTAACGATCTTAGAATAACTGTTCTAAGATTCACAACTTTATATTAATGCTAAAAATGTTGATATGTCAGCTCTTTGTGGCTAATGTAATGTAAGTCGCATATATTGATAAGAAAATTTTCCAAACTATACTAGATGGACCCATATATTTGGAAAGTAAGCCATGTCTCTTAATATGGTATATGCTAAAGATTTGGTGAGAAAGATGCTTTCCATGGAGCCAACGGCATTCAAACTTGCAACTAATATAAAATACTTATTATAATTCAAACTCAAATATGTGTGCCATAGAACTAGTATGTGCAAATGCATGATAAATTGAACATGATATATACAAGATCACAGAATTTTGTTTGTTTCAAGCTATCTCTTCTTTTTGAATGGAGCTACATATAGAAATATGCAAGGTTTAACATGGAAACAAAAATACAAACATTAAAAAAATAATGCTTAGGGAAAAAATAGGGTCATGTGGAAAGCACGTGATGCAAACGAAGAATTTTGCAACGGCAGAGAAAATAATTTCGGTGGAAGAAATTTAGAGAGGCGGGGAAGAAGGAGAACGCGCGTCGGTTACGCGAGGTTTTGGAAAGGAGAACCGTGAAGATCACGTTGAGAGAGAGAATGAGAGATAAAAGAGATAAATCTCCAATTTTCATTTAATCTGAACTGTTTCTTACAATAGGCTACCAACCTCTTTATATAGTAGAGGTGGAATTACAAAAATAGAAAGTTATTCGAAAATAAATTCTGACTCGATCTTAATTGATTTGAATCGAGATTCAAATCTACATTATCCTAATTTGACTCTAATTCAAAATTCGAAAATCAAATTTAAACCGACTAATTAATTTCGAGATCACACACGATCTCTTTATTTAAATAAAAAAACGTGACGATTCGAATGAACGTAAATAAAATTAAAAACATCAAGCCCAATATTTTAATTTTGTGCTGCATCAATTCTCCTCCGCTTGAAAAAAATTCGTCTCCTGACGAATTACTCGTTCTTCGTTCCATCGGTGGAGAATTCGATGTTGAAATTGTAGCTTCAAATCCCCTAATTTGATCATTTTCCATGTTACGTTTATAATTTCTTTCCACTGAGGAGCATGGATGCAAATATTCTACCCCTTCACTTGAGATCTTTCCATCACATAACTTATCCTTCAATTGGACCTTTAGGTAAACTTTGGCGAGGATGGGCTACTTGTAATTTTTTCCAACACATTTCACTCCTTAATTTAGGGGATCCGATAGAAGTGGACTCTCCCACCCAAGTTAGGGTTTCATGGCAGCGGCTGATGGGGTCGGCGGTGGGAGAAACAATGGTGGAGACATGCCAAGGAGTGGTTGGCACCGCCGAAGGAATCGTTGGTGGCAATACCATCACCTTTCAGATATCTTTTGCCCGTGTGTCAAGGGCAAATTCTGTGGCTCTTTCTAAAACCAGATCTGGGGTTGCAACGGGGAGTTCAATATCTTCTCCGCTTTCATCAAATATGGGTATTGCTTCTTCCCGGACAGGCCATTCGCCCGTGAACAAATCGAGAAGTTTGACCTCTCCATCCACAGAATCATCGTCGAATAAGGGTCCTATGTCTTCATTTGTTTCAATTTTTGTTTCCTGTACAGCAACATCGATTGCTAAAAAATCAAGGTTTTCATATTCCTCGTCCATGCCTTCGTCGAATATCGGCCATGTGTCTTCATAGTGGTGTTGGCCAACATTTGTAATAGCAGAATTTTCTTTAAAACTGAAAATACCTTCTGTTTCTTGCTCAAAATCGGGTTGCACAGCAGCTGCGACGATCTGAATTTTGTCGTCGACAAGCGAATCATCATCGATTGTCGTGTCCAGCCATGCTTGTACCTTGACGCTTGATATAAGTCGCTTCTTGAACATTTGTTGCTGGGAACGAGCATGCGACCCATGAGATATGCAATTGAGATCAAACTTCAAACGCCAATATGCAACGGGATCGTCGAATCGTAGGAACGATTCGGTTGCCATGCTCTGATACCAAATGATGCAAACGAAGAATTTTGCAACGGTAGAGAAAATAATTTCAGTGGAAGAAATTTAGAGAGGCGGGGAAGAAGGAGAACGCGCGTCGGTTACGCGAGGTTTTGGAAAGGAGAACCGTGAAGATCACGTTGAGAGAGAGAATGAGAGATAAAAGAGATAAATCTCCAATTTTCATTTAATCTGAACTGTTTCTTACAATAGGCTACCAACCTCTTTATATAGTAGAGGTGGAATTACAAAAATAGAAAGTTAATCGAAAATAAATTCTGACTCGATCTTAATTGATTTGAATCGAGATTCAAATCTACATTATCCTAATTTGACTCTAATTCAAAATTCGAAAATCAAATTTAAACCGACTAATTAATTTCGAGATCACACACGATCTCTTTATTTAAATAAAAAAACGTGACGATTCGAATGAACGTAAATAAAATTAAAAACATCAAGCCCTATATTTTAATTTTGTGTTGCATCAGCACGTAACCAAAAAGCTAAAAAAAGCTTCATGCTCAAGGCTTACGCCTCCACCTCGCCTCGAGCACCTCACGCCTCGAGCGCCTCATGAAGAGGTGAGGCGTACGCACCAGCAATAGGTCTCGAGGTGCACGCCTCGAGGCAGCGCTTTTTAAAACTATGGGCTAGACCATTGCAAATTGCAGCAATGGGTATGTAAAGGTTAGTGTGAATATAGAGATGGTTAGACTAGGCACTTTTCTCTGACACCTCTAAAGAACGATGATTAATATGTATCCCCCTCACCACCACCACACACACACCAACCTCCCCAACAAGCATACTGATATTACTCGAAGCTCCAGTTACATCAATCATATTGATATTATCTATCCAATGAACATCATTTGTTCTGCTTCATCAATCCATCAACTTAACATGGACGCACTAGCAATTGCAGTATACACTAATCCACGTTAATTATAATACTTGAGTCACTTGACCCTTTGCATTATAGCTCACCTACCGAACACATAAAATCACATTACATATTAACCTCCTTTTATTCTCATATACCAGGTCAATCCAACCTCCCACTCCGCATTTAGTTATTGGCATGGTTAGTGTTTCAAAAAGATAAATTTATTAAGGAAAAACTCTCAAATAGCACATGGGATTATTGCCGAACAAATATTGATCTAACATTAACAATACAATTAGGTCAATGCTTGCATTCTATTCTGTTCTGTTGTATGACATTTTTATTTCGGGTTTTTATCAGTTGTGTCCTTTGCGATATTCTAATATCAGTTTTATCCCTCCCTTTTGGGAATATCAGTTTCCCCCAAGACTTCTTCCACAACAATCACTCGTTATCCTCTAATTAATTGTCGTCTATCGCCAACGTAAATGGATGTTAACTTTGGAGATATAGGGGGGATTAGATTAAAAAACAATGGTTGAAAGGTATTCATCTCACTCTAGTCCCTCATCCCCTCCTCCTTCACCCCTTCCTCCACCTCCCCTTCCATCCCCTCCTCCGACGACGATCGGCCTTCTATTCCGACCCTCCTCCTTTGACCACTCCATCGTCCTCCGACCGCACCTCCTCTTCCAGTCCCACCTCCTCCCCTTCCAACCCCTCCTCCCCCAACATCCCCTCCGCCTTCAGCCCCTCCTCCTACCCCTCATCCTCCTCTGATTGTCCTCCCCCTCCAACCCCTCCTCCCCTTTCGCCCAAACGATGTAGAGAATTATCGCACACCGCCTCTGTCAGACGAGTGCCATCGGCATGCATGCAACAACGACAGAGGACGTCGCAACAAGAATGTCGTCATTCGGCTACTCGTCACCATTGTACGACAGACCAAAGGCAGTAGAGATCCTCAGGAGTGGTCAAGGTTTAACGAAGCCCATCAAGCTTGTCGTCACCGTCGTGGAGGCGGTGATGGAGGATGGACTAGAGGTGGAGGTGGGGGATATTTTTTCCTGTTATGCCCCTCGTAACTATACCATACTTTGAATAAAGCATGATTTAGTTCAATGAATTAACATCCATACTAACGGAATGGCACAAGTGATCATTGTGGAAGAAGTCAGGGACAGAACTGATATTCCCAAAAGGAGAGGGACATAATTGATATTGCAATATCTCAGAGGGGCACAACCGATAAAAACTCTTTTTATTTTCCATAGGAAGGAACCATTAGCAAAATGAACATTGACATGATATTTAATCAGGATTGACTGATCATGTTATTATAAATAGCCAATTGTTCGATATTTTTAACGCATAGATTGTCTATCTAAAAGAATTATTAAAGGTAAGAAGGGATCAAAGTCTTAAATATCAATTTCAATCACCATATCGGTAACTGATCGAAATGACAATTCGACTGAAATTTCATCCATTACAATCACATTTTCTTCTGTTAACCCCCTCAAGGTACAGATATCGACCATTTCAATCGAATTTTGATCACATGTCGAAACAGAAATGTGATTGCTCGGTCGAAATTCGTTGAAATTTGATGTCATGGAAGGGATGGAGATCCGATAAATAGCTAGCTAGATATATATATAATATATAATATATATGCATTAAAAATTCCCGAAAGCATGAATTATTCCATGGAATAATTGACTAAGCCCTCTCGAGAAGGGTTGAAAATTTGATAAATAGCTAGCTAAATATACATATATAATATGTATGCATTAAACATTCCCTAAAGCATGAATTGTTCCATGGAATAATAGACTAAACCCTCTGTGATGATGACATGTTGCTTAATCTTGAGGAAAAGGAGAAAAAACAACATTTCAGGTAAGGTGGTCTAGGCATCTTTTACATTTTTAGACAAACACCAACCAAGTTTATAGTACAAGGAGTCACCTTGAGTATATTCATCCCACATTCATCATGCCATAATTTTTATCAATAGACATCAGGTCTTTGTCACCTTAATGAGCAAGAGACCTTAAAATCAGCTACAAACCTTGTCCAACATAACAAGGCCCTTGCTCCGACTTGATCCAATGAACATGCACTCGAGTTTGGCTTCTGTAAGTCATTAATTTCAAATTGTTACTTCCTATACCATAATCTTCCTTATTTACATTACTAGCATGTGTATTCTCAACTACATGTTCCTTCTCCATGCTTCCATCGTAAAAATATTAAATTGGCCAGCCTGATCAAAACTCGAGTGCATGTCAATTGGATCAAGCCAGAGTATGTGCAGGTTGTATTGGACAAGGTTACCTTCGACCCGAAGCATCCCGACCCGATGCTCATCCCCATCATATAGTGCCCCAAAGGGAATCACCCATATACTTCAGGGGAAGTTGTTGTAATAAGTTAACTTTATCTAGTTAATGATTTAACTTAATTAAGTGTGGGTGGTCTATCCAAAACCCTTTCCACTTCAGGATATATAAGACTTCAGTAAGTCCTACAATATCCGAATCATCCTCTTGGTCTAGTCATCTAATTGTGGGTGATCATCATTATAGGTACTCATCATTGTACCCAAGCTTCGATAAAAGTTGGTAGTGAGATGTGATCCTCAGTTATACAATACATATATGGACACTCCATACGTCAGACGATCTCCATCAAATATACATCCGCAAGTTGCAGCATAACGTATTGCATTTTCACTGCCAAGAAGTGTTGATTAGATTAGTCAGTCTACTTACTATTACCCAGATGGAATCGTTACCATCAGACATCTTTGACAATCCCATAAGGAAATGCATGCCTATGCTTTGACACTTCCACTCGAAAATAAAAAGCAGCTTACACAAGCATGTGGGATATTTGCATTCAGCCGTGACCACCTAACACAAAAGACATTGTTGCATGAATCGTGCCACTTCCCCCTGCTAACACACAAGACAATGGTGCATGAATCGTTCTACTTCCTCCGTTTCATGCCACCAGTAGATCTCCCTCTTGTCTCTTTCAATGTAAGTAACAAGCTAGGCTCTCCTGACTCCTGCAACATGCATCCCAAACATCTCACATGCCTCTATCTAGATGATATTGATGCCACTTTCTTCCAACAATCACATTAGTCTCACCGTCCTCGGTATTTAAAGGAACGGACATCAACGACTCACTACACACCAGTCTCACCACATGCCCACAATACCTCCAGGCTAGCACATCTCCCTTTCCTATCAAATGGTTTGTACTCTATGAAATGAACCAACCCAATTCCCATGAATGAAGCAAAACTACATCAACGTGCAGCCTCCATACAAGGATAAAAGGCCATGCCCTAGAAGGCAACATCGTCACCTGTCAAAAGGTCATGAACATCAGCATTGTTCACAAGAAATAAAGGTGGTGGAGGCAAATCCACTGCCACCAAAAGGTGCGACCATACATAGAGTTGTCACGAAATCCTAAGCAACACACCTAAGGATTCCAACCCAGTCACAATAACACCAGAGCATGAAAGATTGCAATCTCCACCAAAACCCGTATGTGAAAGGTCCAAGATCAAGCAACAACCACCATTCACTGTACACATGGTCGCCAACAATGTCCAACCTGGAAGCCATGAATATCAATCCAGTCTTGAAAGAAACAAGGGGCGTTAGCTATGGCACAACCATACATGAGAAAAACACAAGGATGCAAATCACATGTCACTTCAAAGTTTTTTTTCAGAAAATGAAGTGTGTTCACCTTTGGTAGGTGTTCACCCAAAAATCCTTGATAAAAATGGAAAATCATCGAAGCCCAGACCCAGAGAACCATTCTTACTCAATTCGTTAAGCCTTCTACTCCAAGAAATACCGAGTCAAGCACTCCATGCCTCGCATGGGCCAAAGTAAGCTTGTTGGCTCCAACATTGGTCGTTTCTAATGAAAGTCAAAACCTCGTTTGGTTAAACTATGGGAAATGCTCAACCATAGCCTTCCACATCTGATCCAAGGTTCGAAATATCGATATCGTATAGGTCAGCCCCAAAAGTGACATATTAAGGTTATATCAGGAAATATCAATGCTATCGGTGGAAATCTCGAAAATGGCACAAAAAGCAATTTTTGCAAATTAAAATCATGATTCTTAAAACAATAATAACATACAAACACAAACCAATATGCAAGGATGAGGTGCATTTGGCACACCGCTACACATTATACATCACATATCATTGATATTGATAATGAGTTTTTACTGTTGCTTGTTGAGAGTTAACGAAAAGGAATTGATGAAACTGGAAACATAACAACTTATAGACATAAAGGACATGTGTTTAGCATATTAGATTTATATCGCAACTCCAAATGCGGAAATTATTGAACAAACCCCATCAACAAGCATTATTCTAAATCCTCGGTATACACCACTGAAAGGGGGTGTTGCAATCTAACCTTACAATCATGTAATCAAGTTGTTCAAGATCCGTAGTCACAGGACCCTTGTGAGCATGGTGGCCTCCTAAACATCTAGCATCGCTTCCCAACTAACACCCCTCTACTAGCCCATGCCACACCCTCCATCTATGCATTTACCAAATTATAGTCAATGTTGTGAAAGTCGGCGGACTAGCCCCCACATCCATTGTATCCGTTGAGAAAGTTGAACCCTTTGAGGCCTTCTCCCGCATTTTCATCATGCTCCTTAGGGAGTAGGGTTCCAAGTTAAATCCCGTTCCCTTCATGTCTAAATATTTTTCTCTGATTCCGCTTCCACAACATTATTTTTCTAACAATTTACACACATATCTTAACAAATTCACCGATTGGATAGGATTGGATTTTGGAAAAGATACAATCAATAATTTAATGAATGTGAAAAATACCAATCTAACTGATCCGATATAATCACAAAACCAATCCAATTACATTGAATGGGATAAGAGTACTGCTTTTTTCGAATACAAAAACCAATTCAATTACATTGAATTGGATAAGAGTACAGATTTTTTTTTCCAATCCATAAGTAGCCCTACCTTAAACGATCCACCAAATTAACCCAGAGAAAAACTCACATAAATCAATAGATTTTGCCTTTGGGGGGATCGATAATTGCTGAAATTGTAAAACAAACTCCTGCGTTCTAAAACCAGAATAAAATGCACCGATTATGGTGACAATTGGGTACTAGTTCAGTGGAAAAACTAATGTACATCAGAGTTACAGTACTTCACAAACTTTTAAATGAAAAAACACAAGTCCGAATAAAAATGTAACTTGTGATAATAGAATGCTAACTTGCCTATAGTAGAAGACAGACACAAATGAAGCTGCAGTCAACAATGAAGGTAGGCAAATAAATTGATACAGCCTTTATACTGTCATTTAGAAACACATGGAAATACAATTATAATTAAGCTAAATAATTACTTGACCAGCTGAAAGCTCACATGAACCCACATATTTCACTATTAGGGAGACAGATAATTGGTGAGATTATAGATGCAGATTAGCTCATATTAAAATACAGACAAAATTGAAGATAATAAACAAATGAAGCAAAAGAAACAGTAACCCACAACAATGAAGGTTGGCAAAATAATAATATAAATTTTCACATCTTTTAGATGGTCTTTTTGAAAAAAAAGGCAATACAATTATAACTAAGCTAGAAAATTATTTGGCAAAATGTTAATGCTGTAGCAAGTACCAATCACTTATTTTAAGGATTTTTTTACATGAACGGTCCTAAAACAGCATGATCACAATAGCAACCCCTATATTTTCATATTTATGCAGCAACCTCTAAAGAACTTTCTATTGTGTTTCCCCTATATTAAAATCAATTAGTCAAACAGTTAGCTATATCGGTCAAAGCACTGATGAATAATAAAAGATCCAAACAGACTTCCAAAATAAAAAAATCATTTACAACCAAGGCATTCCCCTCCTTCCACCACATGGTGCACATCCAAAACTCTCGTACAGGCATGTGGTACTCATCCCCAAGCACATGTACACACATAACGTTATCGGGTATCATGTAAACTCTCAAAGTACCCAACCAATGCCATATGCCAACAATTTTTGTTGAGTCACCAACATATGCATGTGATGCGACAGGACCCTCGGTGGATCGCAAGTGTTATTGTTGACCATCAGAGGACTGGATCTAAAAAATGAACAAGCAAAGATTATGGTACTATAGCAGGGTTCACCATCGTGGTAAATGTCCTGGGGAGAGAGATCTTACATTCACTATATGTTGCATATGTATGATATCTTGCAATTGCTCCTGAGGGAGTCAATTACTGATGCAGCGTGACCCCAAGTTATAGGGCCACATTTATTTAATTAGTTAATCGTCAATTTTATTTACGTTTTTAGGTTGTCAAAATTGTTTAATTAAATAACTGAGATCGCATGTGATCTCAACGTTTATTTCGTAGATTTTAATTTGAATTTGGGTCAATTAATTAGTAGAGTCAATTTAGGCAAGTTGGTTGTCAATTTAAATTAGTTTACTATTTTTGTAAACCCATCTCTCCTATATAAAGAGATGGTAGCCATTGTTTTTATGGAGTCAAGTATGAATTAAAGTTTGAGATTTTATAATTTGGTTTCAGAGCATGGAAACCGAATCGTTCCTACGATTCGACGATCCTGTCGAGTATTGGCGTTTGCAACTCAATCTTAGTTGCATAGCTCATGGTTCGCGTTCACGTGCGCGTCAACAAAAATTCAAGCAACGCCTTATGTCAAGCATCAAAGTGGAAACATGGTTGGATGCGTTAATCGAGGAAGAATCACTCGACAACGACGAAATTCAGATCACCGAAGCTGCTGTCCAACCTACTTGGGATCAAGAAAACGAAGGTACTTTCATGCAAGATGAAGATTTTTTTGCTACAACTCCTGGGCAACAAAACCATGAAGATAAAGGGCCGATTTTCGATGAAATTATGGGGGAAGAATATGAACTCGTCGAGTTTTCCGAGTTCAAAGTTGCTGTCCAGGAAGATGCGGCACCCATATACGACGAAGGCATAGCGGGAGGGCTTCCTGATTTCCCTGCAGTGGTCCTTTCCGTAGCAGCCCAAGAAGCAGGTGCCCCACCGCAGCCATTGCTGATTGCGCCAAGCTCGGCTGCAATGCCGCACCCAACCAATCGACCCCCACCTATGCGCCTCCTCCGCCCGCGGTGTTGCCTCCAAGGAGGTCGCTGCCGCCAGCACCTTCTCTCGATCACGAGGCCCCGTCGTTGGGGTGCGAACTCATGCGGCAAGCCCCATTCCCGCAACTGTAAGTCCCGCCCAGCCCCCCCCCCCAACCGCGCCTGCTACAGCTACACGGTCTTCCACCTTCGTCCCCGCCTTCCTTGCGAGGGTTGCGCTAGTGAAGACCACCACTGGCGACACCTTCTTCTCCCATCTCGGCGCCGCCGCTCCTTATCGTGGGAACTCGGAACCCTGGCGTGGGGTATCTCTGCAAGACCAACCAAATCCCTAAAATTTAGGGTTGAGAGGTTGATTTGGAAAATTTGCAAACAATTACCTTCACTCAAAACCTTTTATATAAAGGGTAAAGTTGGAGGGAATTTAAAAGGTATTGTTTTAGTTGAAGGGGTAGAACATTTGCAGCCATGCCCCTCAGTGGAAAAAAATTATAAACGTAACATTGAAAAGGAGCAAATTGGGGGATATTTGCTCAACCAATCCTGATTAATTCTCCACAGACGGAATGAAGAACAAGCAATTCGTCAGGAGACGAATTTTTTTTTAAAAGTGGCGGAGAATTGATGCAGCGTGACCCCAAGTTATAGGGTCACATTTATTTAATTAGGTAATCGTCAATTTTATTTACGTTTTTAGGTTGTCAAAATTGTTTAATTAAATAATTGAGATCGCATGTGATCTCAACGTTTATTTCGTAGATTTTAATTTGAATTTGGGTCAATTAATTAGTAGAGTCAATTTAGGCAAGTTGGTTGTCAATTTAAATTAGTTTACTATTTTTGTAAACCCATCTCTCCTATATAAAGAGAGGGTAGCCATTGTTTTTATGGAGTCAGGTATGAATTAAAGTTTGAGATTTTATCTCTCTCCTCTCCATTTTCTCTCCTCCCTCCACGTGGTCTTCACGATTTCTCTCCAAAACCCCACGCATCCGGCGTGATCTTCTCTTCTCTCATCCTCTAATTTCTTCTCCATCTATATTTCTTCCACCGAAAATTATTTTCCACCGTCGAATATTTCTGTTTTGCATCAATTACTCAAAGTAATATCTAAATATTTGATAGAACAACTTCTTTCTTCTTTCTTTTGTGAAGGGACCCTATGTCTTATATAGTTTGGTACATGAGATTGTTGAGTGAGTCTCTGATGGGCACGAGTCAGGCAGGAAGACACTATCATAATTTTAGAAGCTCCCGAGAGACGGTTTTTTGGGGCGTGCACCGTCGAGTGTATCCCCCTTGCTTCTGGATTTCAAAAAAAAATAATTTTAGAAGCTCCCGAGAGATGGTTAGTTGCTATTTTGAGGTAGTGGTAATGAATATTGATGCGTGACAAAGCGAGTAACTTTCACAACTGACCATGGCTCTAATGGTGTATCGTTGATCGCCAACTTCTCGAGGATCAAGAATATCTTCTTCCCTATTGACTATGTGGGCATGACATCAATGGTCGTTCTTCAGACATCTATTTCATATAAATGCAGGATTTACTGAGGGCCATTGTACCCCAAATACAACATCCTGACAGTTCCACATTTTCAAATGTTATCAAGATCAAATAATTTACTAACTTGTCATCACCGGCCCACCACCATTTTCCCTCTAAGCAACAACCTCGCCACCATAAATGTCACCCCCCCCAAGATGCAATGAGGAGTTTGTGATCACTAACAATCTCATAAAGGCTCACAAGTTTCTCATTGCCAAGACATTTACCAAGCATGTAATCATCATTGACCTCCTCCTTGATAGTCTTGTCCAAATCATCCTGTCCGGACTTTCCTCCCTCAAGTGCTAATCTTTTCATCCCTACTCAACCTAAACAAAAATGACTCGTGAATATAAATTGGTGTCCCTTAACTTCTATGCAATGCCATTTTCTCATCAAACCAATGACATCAAAGACTATAAAACCACAAGACTTGTACATTCGATCTCAAATTAGAGATCACCCCCTCCAAAATCATGCTATATTGTTTTTTCTCACAAAGATTTTCTGAAATATGTGCTATAGAGATCAGATAGGCAATGAAAGAGTTCAAGTTGCAAAGTAAACAGAGATAGGATGGGAAAGAGGGATAATTTTTAAATAAAGAGCAAGAAGGAGAGGTAAACATACTCCTTCAATCAAACAGATAACATCATCAATGCTTGACATTCAAAAAGATGACAATCTAAAATGTGATAATTTCTTAGGAACCATAAAATGGGTACCATAATAGTTGGCATCCCTTTTACAAATTGACCAAACTAATTATCATCTAGAAAAGAACCTAAATTCATAGTGTCTGGCAATCACATATTACATTTCAATCCAACCCCAATCTATGGGTATGTAAGACCTTATAAGCATACTAATGTATTGGTGTGTCATCATAATCCCATGTGCATGTGTCTACTAACAAAGCACTAAAGAACCAGACGTCAAGGGATCAACAATATTCTCACTGGATTTCCCCCATTCTATAAAAGTCTATATACCGACACAAAGACCTGGAACAAACTTCATTAGTTGTCATTGCAAATGGTCAAATCCCAAAACATGTGACCCAATCTTAAACATCAACACCTAGCCTCAAATATCAAGAAATACATCCATGTTAACATCTAGTCATAATAAGTAGTTCAGCGCAAGGGCTAGGGACTTCCATTCAAGATTCCATGATACAAGCTAGACAGCCACGAGTAAACTCCCACAATAATGTCAATGACGTCCAATAGTCATTCTAACCTTAATAGTATCAACGAAAGAATTATGCTTTCTTGCATAAAGAACAACATCAGGATGGCTAGTGCAACGATTCCAACCTTGGCATCAAGAAAGAAATCATCCCACCATCTCACATAGCCCATTTAATGGCCTCCATTTACAACTTGCCCAACATGTATTATCTCTAGGACCAACCACCATTATCACCTTGAAACCCACATGCTGTGCATAGTTTTCTCATGATGAGAGGGACATGGAGCTCAAGAGCTGCAATACTATGCCCCCCAATCCTTGGATTAAACTAATTGCAACATATGTATTCTACGGTTACGATTAATTTACCATCTGCTCTTTTGCACTCATGAATTCGAGGCTTTCAAACTATGCAGTCATCCGACTCGTCCGCTCTCCACTGTATTAGAATATTCATTCCACATGGGATCAACTACATCTCCATCTGATTCAAATTCCCCAGGCTCCTAATCCCCCAGCCTCCTAATCCTCCAATAGAGTCCAAAAGGTGATATCTCTACACATTTCAATGTACTTAAATTTTGCCAACTCAGTATCTAGTAAGAAAAATAATCACGCAACACATGTATATGCATTTCAAGCATCTTCAACTCTGTCTCACCATTTGTGTCCAGCATCAATTCCAACTGAACTCAGCTCAACCCATTCGTATCCATAATACGTTCAGCGCCAATGCCAATTTACCTCAACTCAAATGCCCTTGTCAATACACGGTAACCCAAATGAGCATCGAATGCCCACCTTGTCATTTTAGTGTCTTAAGAAGCCTACCCCGAAGTAGTCCTATGGTAGACCAGCATATCTAACAACTACAGTCTTCTTACGAATCAATCACTACCACTAGACTCGTCCGATCAAAACGACCGCATAACGTTCGCATTAATTAAACCGTTGAGTAGCACTCACGATCATGATTCATGACTGCAATTCATAGTGAAGAAAAAATGCAAGCGCATCAGACAATATTATGCTGGAATTATCACGGACCTGCCCTTCTGGAGCTCAATATGCATGGCCTCGATATCGGATTGGATGAGGGGGACCTGCTGGACCTCCAGCCTCGATCGAGTAAGCTCCCCCTTAAGTCCCTGCAGCCTCGTGGCGAGGTCCTCCCTAGCGCCCACGAGCTCCCTGACATCAGAGCGGACGTGCTCGAGCTCCTCTCGCATGCGGTCGACGAGGCGGGCCTCGGCCTCGAGGCGGATGGACCTCTCGTAAGCATCGTGGACCTCGGCGTCCCTCTCTGCGGCGAGTTTGGAGGCGGTGGAGGCGGCGACGCGGAGCTCGTGCTGGGTGGCATCGAGCTCCTGCTTGAGGGCGACGTGGGTGGCGGCGAGGCGCTGGTTGTCGAGGAGGAGCTCGTGGATCTCGCGCTGCTGCGCGGAGAGGCGCTCCTCGAGGACGAGTGAGGGGTGGGGAGGGGGGCGGTGGAGGAAGAGGCGGGGGTCGTCCAGGGGGTGGAGGCGGGGGTCGTCCAGCGGGTGCGGGGGAGGGACGCGCCCCGAGGATGGGGGGCTGCGGGTCGTGGAAGCTGAGGACGTGGGCGCGGTTACGCCCCGCCATGGCCGTGTCGCGGGTGGGGCTTTTGGTTTGTTGCTAGGGTTTGAGCTTTCAGGCCGCTGTGTTGCCAATGAGAGTGATGTAAGAATGCAGCAGTTGTGTAGGGAGGCTCTCCTTGGGCTTTGTTGTCCCGTTAAAGTTACAATTAGAGATATAAATGGTGGGATACGGATATTACCATATTTTTATCTGTTTTTAATATGAATACGGATGCAGATATGGATATTGACGGATATTAAAACTATCTTATCGTATCTTTAAAAAAGAGATACGGATCACACACTAATAATGTTAGAAATACTTTATAGAATCGACTTAAATATATAAAAAATGGATGGAAAACACATGATATCAATTTACTAAATGTGTTTGTATCATAAAAATTATATAAATATGGTAAAAGGAGGTAGAGAATTACGTTATATAAGGTTAAAAATAAATCTATGACTATATTTATATATGAAAACGGATATACGGATACGGATGTTTCCGGATATCAAAAAGATATCCATTTCCGTATCCATTTTAAAACGGATACGGATGTCAAAATCTGTATAAAACAGATACGGTGACGGATCGGATATGATACATCCATATCCGTTTGCATCCCTAGTTAGAAGGAAATATTTTGTATTTTGAAGATAAAATTAAGGGAGAATGAATAGGAAAGAGCATTTTTTCGGCCGGTGCCTGACCCAAAGAAGCTCGATCCAAGCTCGAGTTCGAATTATAAATGAGTGGGCTTGGACCTGGATTTTGGAACCGATTAAAAATTCCAGGTCGGGCTCGGTTTAGAGCGAACCCGAACCCGAAGCCCGTGGGCCGATCCGAGTATAAGCCCGAGTTGGCCCGATCAAGGGCGGGTATTGCACATCCCCTCATTACTCTTTCAAGAATAAAACATCACGAATTATGAATTCAGTTACAACCTGCTTACCACTGTTATCTGTTAGCTTTGAAGGATTTAGTCTACGAGATGGTTGATAATCAGGAAGCAGAGACTGTGACACAAGAAAATTGATAAAATGTTTGTTGTATACGTTCTTCCTCTTATTTGATAGCAATCATGCATCTTGATAAGCACCCTTCTTTTGCTGGACGTTAAGATGTAATCCTCTTTCAAATTTCTATGGCTTCTGTTAAGATGGTTTTCAAAAGAGTTTGGTCAATCAAATAACTACTCGAGCGGATCCATGTACTTGCGAGTCGGGCTCGGGCTTGAGTTGGGTTTGAAGCAAACTCACGGGTTTGGGCCCAACCCGCAGGCCCGCATATTGGAACAGGGCTCAGGTTGAGCTGGGTTGGACCCGGTCCGATGCCCATCTCTGTAACGATTTATAAAAAAACACTTTAGATTAATTATTATGTTCACATATCTAATTGTAAAGAAGTTATATAATCGTATTTATCGCGTTATTCATATTCATATCAAGAAAATAGTACTTGTAATATTTTCCCCATATTTTTTTATTTTTTTTGAAATCACTTCCGTGAAATTCTATTATTATATCTATATATTAGGTCATTCAATTTCGTACTGAACAGAGACTACTACGACCTCTATACAGATAGGGTTAATTTGAACAGCTTTGCGACCGTTAAAAAAATGATTGTTTAGTTGAAGGTCGCAGAAGTCTCACACAAGCGTGCACGCGCGCGCACACACGCACAAGGAAAGTTACTCCATGGAGTAGCTAACCTTAGCTACTCCATGGACATTTTTCGTTTCTTTCTGTTTTTTCAAAATACCATGTATTTTCATAACTATATCCCTCTAATATATCAATCAAATTTCATCAGAACCAGAGACTCCCATGTCCTTCATCCAGAACGTGTAATTTTAACGGTCTTAGATTTATTGTAACCGATCTGTTTTGGATGGAGCGCATAGGAGTCGCTATTTCTAACGAAATTTGAATGACATATTAGAGAGATATAGTTATAAAAATCTATGATGATGTTTTCGGAAAAAAAATAAAAAAATAGGGAAAAATACTCATGGAGTAGCTAAGTTTCCCTTTTATAGTCCAATTTATATTTAAAAAGATACAAAGATACAGCAACTTCTATATTGCGTTATAAACAAATATGTATTCTATATTGCTATTTTTCTAGTTGCATCATACTTTTGTCCTCCATTTTAATGTCGTCAATAACCTCAACCCGTGTAATCGAAAGTGTATGTGTAGTAACAATGGTTCATAGAAAGGACTAAACATGGTGATTGTGATCAGCAAGCACGTCATTATTCTAGTTTGGTAGCAGCACTGAAAGCTCGTGATCGATCATGTTGTGTATCTTAGAGAAAACACGACCAATTATTTACAACTCCATTACCATCTCATTTGCAAGAGAAATAAGATCACATTCAGCTTCAAGACGATGAATCTACAGCAAAGATACAAAAGCTTAGTTAAAGGTAATCAGTGTACTACCATTCTCAGTAACGTGCATTGTCAAGATTGAGCTTCTTGATGATATCATATCCGAGGTCACCGACTAGTTCCCCTTTGATGTTTGATGTCAATAATTAGAGCAAGACCAGATGTTTTAAGGATCCATCAGTCTATTTTGTAAATATGTATTGGTTTTGTAAAAATTCCGCGAGTCTTTGTAACAGATCACGGTAAAATTCACGCGGAGCTATGCAAAATAAGAAAACAAAAAAATGAGATTTGTAAAAAAAACTGAATCAAATTGTAAATATTAAAGTCATGTAAAATAATTATACCAGAATATAAATCGGTACCTCATCTCCCACGCCCCTCTTACTCGGCCGCCTCCTCCGCTCAATGATCCTCGCATGAGCCGCCTCCTCCGATTGGACGATCGTCGCCCTCGCGCGAAACGTTGTATGCCGACCTTCTCCGTCCAGAACGTGTCGTCAAGGGGAGCTCTCGTCGCCCAACGCCATCACCGCTCGGAGGAGCATCCACCACAACACGACTCCCGCTATCGCTCCTCTGCCGTAGGGTTGCACGGAGAATGCAGTATGGATAACTTGATATGATGAAAGAAAAGAATGCACACAATTGTTACCCCCGTTGATTGAATGTTTATTAAGTCAAATTCCGTTACTACTTTGGATTACATCCTCAAAAATATTTGTGAAATAAGCAATGTACATTTCAATTAAGTTTGCTCGATTGATACTAAACTAGTGTTAGTCCCGTGCAATGCACGGGCAAATAGCCAATAAGTTCACAGTGTTGCAATTTTATTCTGCATGTATCTAAAGGTGTAAATTCAATAAGTTTCCGATGTTTCCTATTTGTATTTTGCAAATAAAGATGTTGAATTTAAGGCCTACACAAATGTAGCAAGTGAGATACGTGAGATGGAGTACAAAGGCATAGGTGTCAAAAATGTGTGGACGTTCTCAACGGGAGGAAATTTTCACAAGTGCACACTATTGAGGCTACATAAGTAATTGAGAACATTAGCTTTAGATTGCAAGGAAGACATAACAACATTGAATGAGTTAACGAAATAAGCAAGCACAATTGTCAATAAATTACTACTAATATATGAGACGATTTTTTAAGATGATGACATTCTATAGCTCATGTCTAGTGCCGAATTCAAAGATATTCCTTACTGCAATAAACCTCAACGAATAGCAAAATTTTGCACCATTCTCCCAATTCTCAATTGTGTAAGACGCACAGTTTTTGTCATTAATACACAACATTCATCTGTCATTTTGATTCTGATCCAAGAGGACATCTTCACCATTTGCATTGAATAGTTTTTTATGATCATTTCTATTGTATCCACCCATAGATTTTTCCTGAAAATCGCATGTGTTTACCCAAAACGGACTCTTAATACCAAACATTTTTAGTCCCTGTTCCGTTGGAGAAGAACCATGGAATAAAGGGGTCAATTCTCTTCCTGACATGGTTCCCACTGTTACGACTATTCTCCATTATTCCATCTTATTTCATTATTATCCTTATCTTTATCCCACCTTACATACCTTTATTTCACTTTATTCTCCTTATTCTTATCCTCCAGCAGAACGGAGAATAGACCATTATTCCTTTCATTCTCTATCCTTATTCCTGCTTATTCTCTTGTCGAACAGGCCTTATGGTCGCATTCCATTGTAGCATGTGTTGTTCCGTCTTCTCCTGAAGGTGCAGGCTTCCCTTTTCTTCCAGAATATTTTAAGAATTTGATGAACTAAAATAGA
>JAZKJV010000965.1:498046-543046 GCA_037367405.1 Ottelia alismoides
TGGAACAAGAGGTGGAGGAGATGGTATCTGTGGAGGCACTATGGGGTAAGAATATATAACTATCCATATCTCGTGCCACTTTGTGACTTTGATGCGGTATCACCGTAATTATCAATTCCACTACTATCGATGCGTAGAACTGTACGATTCATTTTACGATTGTTCGTGGAATCCATAGTTATATGATTTATATGATCCACTACCATATGAGCTTGATATACCCCCATATCTAGGGTTGGACATAGCCCCATAGCATCCACCACTCAACATCGAGTCTCCTTCAACTTCCATGGAGCAAACTGTAGGGATCAGTCTTTCATCAATATGTCCTGATAATTTTGTAGCTATGGTTATGACAGGTACGGGTATGTCTACGTAGGATATGGTGATAGTCTGTCAACTCTACATGATGTGGACCTCCGGAGGACTATGATTATATGCGTCATGTATGTTGGTGTGCTGGTTCATATATTCTTATCATGCACATAACCTTTCGTCATACATGTGCTCCCGTTCACTGCTATGTTCTTCACAGTTGGAGCCATTTAGTCGTGTACCTCCTAAACTGTCGTTGTCATCGTCGTCGTCGTCATCATCGTCACTTACCTGATTTTGTTTTGGATTTGGGTCTGTTGTAGCCCTCATCAACCATATCATCTTCTAACCCTTTAACTTCATTTGATTCTGTCATATAATCATCAGTTGGCTCCATGTGAGGCAAATTTGTGTGTTTGGCCTTCCTCTCTCTCATCAGTTACGAGAGCACCATTATCATCAATCCCATTGTGCAACATATCTTCATCTTCATCATTCGAATATTGGGGTTTTGAAAATGTAGGCAAAATCAATTGGGCATATGTAATTTATTTATCGTACCTCTCTCTTGCATGTTTCATCTTTAATCTAAGATTGTTATGTACATAGACAAGATCATTCAGCTTGTCTATCCTCAACGCATCTCGTCTCTTGTTGTTGATGAGATTGAGTGTGCTCCACTTACTCTCGCATCCTCTTGGTTGATGTGGTTTGCCACAAAACCTTCACAACAACTTGTCACAAGTTGAGAGCATCCATTCCATATATGATCCACTATTCACTGTGGAAAACACATAAAGTTGTTTTCATACCTTCTTTGCAAATCAAGACTAAAACATATATAATTTTATTACCAGGAAGAGTGTTGCTCCGACTTTTGCAAAAATCAAGTCATAGCAATTTTGCAAGATATCTTCATCTTCATCATTCGAATTTTGGGTCTTGAAAATGTAGGCAAAATCGATTGGGCATATGTAATCTTATTTATCGTTCCTCTCTCTTGCATGTTTCATCTTTAATCTAAGATTGCTATGGACATAGACCAAGATCATTCAGCTTGTCTATCCTCAACGTATCTCGTCTCTTGTTGTGATGAGTTTGAATGTGCTCCACTTACTCTTTCATCCTCTGGTTGATGTGGTTTGCCACAAAACCTTCACAACAACTTGCCACAAGTTGGGAGCATCCATTCAATATATGATCCACTATTCACTGTGAAAAAAAACATATAAAGTTGTTTTCATACCTTCTTTGCAAATCAAGGCTAAAACATATATAATTTTTTATTACCAGGAAGAGTGTTGCTCCGATTGCTTATTGCAGTCCCTCTCGCAAAAGAACCCCAAAGACTCCTTGAAATATTTTATCTACAAAATGATAATAGCAAGTCAACAATCTATATTTAATTATTAATAATTGAAGTAACCTTCAATTTTGCAGAAAATGATATTTGATTAGAATGTTATACTTATAGTATACCTCATTCATGCAACTTGGAAAATCATCATAAGATCCGAGCAAGTGCAAGGCCATGCTTATAGTGGTACCTTAGAGTTACATAATATAACAAAAAAATACATTAATATATCGTATTTCAAAAATTATTAAGCTAGGTTTGCGAGAATTTGACACAATGTAGCAATTTAAACAATGTAATGACCTGATATAGAGGGTGGGATAGTATTTTGTCCAACAATCATCTATGATTCCTAACACAATACTTTGGACCATTTCCCAACGCTCTCTTGGACCTTCTCCTTCACCTTTCGCATGGCCTCATAAATGATAACCCATCATGGAACTTTTGTCGCCATCCACAATCTTCAAAGTCGTCATAATCGATTCCATGATCTTTATTGCAGGGGTGAAATCATCCTAGAAATTGTTGCTATTGATCAAGGTTTCACCCTTCTATCCTATTCTTTGCACCTTGGTGATCTCAAACAAACACATCATCTTTAGCCCCACATTCCTTTGCCACATGCTTTGCAACACTACAAAATTGGTTGCAAATGTACTGATCTCGTGTCTCGAGAACACCCTCATACATTCTCTTCATCAATTCTAGGATGCTGGAATGGTTGTAAATGACAGTTGTGATTGATTGTTCTTGATCAACTATGTTCATGATGTACTTCCTCCTCCCAAAATCCTTCTAGATAAGGTTAATGCAATGTGCAACACGTGGAGTCCAAACAATCATGTACTTCCGGGACTTATTCAACTCATCGATCTTCGTAAAGTTACTATTATTTTCGATCAGCACTTGCACGATTATCTTGGGCTCAACCTCCTTAGCGACATCTTCCAAGAGCATGTTGATATACTTGTTATCCTTCTCATGCAATGATTCATCCACAAACCTGACAAACACCACCCTGCCATCACAATATACAAACAAAGAAGTTGATGGTTTCCTTCCTTTTATAACTTGTCCACCCATTGTACATGGGGGTCTTCTTGTACTCCATCCACTTCTTTTTAGCTTGACAATGTATTTGCGCATTTCGTCCTTTGCCATGCAAGAATATTTGTTCATGATCTCATAGGGGATTGGAGCTTTCACACCGCCTCATATTGTTGTATTGTGTGTTGCAACAATGGTCCTCTTGCCACATTTATTGGAATACTCTCAACAAACAACTTGATGATCTACCTTTTGACATGCTTCCCCCGACGATTGTAAATAATCCCTTCAACATCTCCTACTCTGGGTCTTTCCTCAAGATGTAGTGAGTCAAGCCGGTCCTACCAAGGAATTGATTGTTCCCTTTTTCCCTATTGCTTCTTCTTCGCTAGTGCTTCAATGTTGCATGACTTCCACTGTCGTTGTTGCGTCCTGCTCCGACATTAATAAGAAACCTTGCTCTCCTACTAACAAGCTCAAGATCACCATGACCATTCATGTTTGGTCCTAACTGAGACTCATATCGCAATCTTCTACATATTCTTCTTAATCGTGATCTCAATGTCAGCTAGATACGTGAAATCATCATCCGAATTGGAAGATAGGACGTAAAACTCTCTACGAAACATGAACTCATTGAACTACTATCTTCTGACCCTCTCCTTCTTCACAACATAGCCCTCTAGGATAACCTTCATTTCATCCTGAACCTCTCTCGAGTTGCAAGAACATTTAGCCACATCCTTCAAGTCACCAATGAGGTGTTGCTTCAGTCTGGTGATCCCACCTCCTTCAATTATTTTTCCACAAAATTTGCAATGAAGTTTATTTTATGTCCATCGACTCCAGTCGCAAAATTCTAACCTATGGCTTCTTTACTAGCATGCTCATTGTATAAACCTAGTCACAATCTTTGATTCTCAATAACATGAAAACAAGAAGGCAACAAAACACAAAATTCTTAAATCGTGGAGATCTAACAAAATAATAATCAAAACAAAAACGCATTTGTCAAAATATTGACAACATTTACATAATATCAAGTTATAAACATTTATACCAACAAATCTCAAACAAAACTTGAAGATTGAATACTTCAATTGCCATTAGGAATGCAAACGGATATGGATATATCCGTATCCGATCCGTCACCGTATCCGTTTCATACAGATTTTGACATCCGTATCCGTATCCATTTTAAAATGGTTACAGATACATATATCATTTTATATCCGCAAACATCCGTATCCGTATATCCGTTTTGCATATAAAGATAGTCATAAATTTATTTTTAACCCTATATAACATAATTCTCTGCCTCCTTTTACCATATTTATATATTTTTATGATACAAACATATTTAAGTAAATTAATATCTTGTGTTTTCCATCAAATTCTTATATATTTTAGTCAATTCTATAGAGTATTTCTAATATTACTCGTGTGCGATCAGTATCCGTTTTACATCCGTATCCGTTTTTTAAGGATATGGTAAGATAGTTTTAATATCCGTCAATATCCGTATCCGCATCTGTATTCGTATTAGAAAACGGATAAGAATACGGTAATACCTATATCCGTATCCGTATCCGACCGTTTGCATCCCTAATTGCCATTCTCTACACTCGAAACATTGACAAAAATGAAGTGGCATACCCTTGCCCCTTATTTATTCTTCTCCCAAGTCGATCGATTGTCCCTGTGTTAGGAATAAGTATGAGAGAAAGGAATGTTGAAGTAGAGTTTTTAAAGTCCGTCTTTTTTGAGTTCTTAGGAGAGAGACTCTTGTTCGTTCTTGTGGAAGGGAAAGATGTAAACATCCATGTGAACAAGACTTAGGCTCTATCCTCTTATGGCTCTAGGTCTCCTTTACAAGAGAGGCTAGTGGTAGTTTTGTTACATAAATAACAAAAATAATTTCAATACAATGTAAATGCTCAATTATGTTTTCATGTTGTTGCACCTACAAAATTTCTCTCGAATATGTATATTTATTGATATCAAAACTCTCTAATACACATATTGCATATTTATTGATATCAAAACAATATCCATATTTATTTATACATATTACTAAAGCTTAGAGCTTCTTATCTATAAGACACATGTTCATCTCCTTTGCCCTCCTTTTGCCCCTTAACACTTACTCATATGTCGACACATGTCCTATTTTTCCTATCTCCTCACCTTTCTTGTTCCCCCCTCAATCTTTCTCTCCCATCTATCTCGACTTCTCTCCTCCCCTCTCTACCCATGTTCTCCCTCTTTCTCCCAATTTATTCTCCACACATTGTCTCTCTCTCATCCCCCTTCTCTCTCCATTATTCATGCAACCAAATCTTTCTCTCTCTCCCCCACCTATTTTTGGTCATTTTATAAACTTCTCCCTCTATTTTTATCGAACATTATATGTGCATATTAAAATTGTTCCAATGACATCCAATATTAGATTCATTATTTACTAAAGAAAATCACCATTTTAAATCTTTTTATAATATTTTCTCTTTTTCCATGTTAAATTATCTTATTTTATTATTATCATATTGTAAGGTATCCTTTCGACCTATTTTTATCTTTTTATATGGGTTTTAAAATACCATGTTCCTATGACTTTGAAAGAAAAATACAACCATATTAACTAACTTTTGTATATATTTAGGAAAGTAAAAATATAAGCAATTATAAACACATACATCTTATCAAGGAATTACAAATAATGTACAAAAATTAGTTAAAATTTCCTACAACAAAACTTAATTATAGTAACATGTAAATTAATTTATATTGCCACATTTTCTAGTGTTTAATTTATAATGATTATTATTCATTATAAAATTAAACTTTACGAAATAACTTTTATTTATATCTAAAAAACACAAAGCATATAAATATTTGTAGACAACATTAAATAATTACTTAGATATCCACAACATCCAACCACAAACTTTACTTAAATAATAAGCAAAATAACCAATCAATTAATAGCTTTCAACACTATATTTCTCGAAGGACTCATCCCCCTTTCTACACTTTTTACTTACTCGAGTCCCTCAAAGAATAAATATAATAATCAACAATCCGCACAATCAACACAACCTGTAAGGGCGTTGTTCTTTCAATTTGGTAGCATTTTTTCAATATTTTGTAGGTTAAACCCATGTTTAATTTCTAACCAATATTATTTACTGGAAAGTTATATTTGATTCATTAAATTCACCATCTTTCTCTCTCTCTCTCTCATGTCTCTTTCCCTTCTCCCATAAGAAATATATGTTAAAAGTTTATATCCAACCTTTCAGAGCTTGTGCAATCACGCAGAAATTATACTAAAATGATCTAAGATACTTACATATTGTATAAAATATAATGCAAAATGATTTCATATTAAAAGTTAGAAAGTGACATAAAATATAAATAATCAACGAGATAAAGAAGATATTTATCTAGTTATTATAGATTCTATAAAAAATTATTTTAAAAAATAAAAATAAATTTCATTGAACAATGAATGGTGAAAGTATATAAGATAAAGCCATATGATTGGGATTCAATACTTAGGTGATCAAATTGTATATATTTTATCTTATGGACCAAGATACTATATCGATTATCATTTTTTTGAAAAAAATGATAAATGTTAGTACTAATATGATATTCATTTTCTGTTATGACCACCTAATGTAGATTGTGGGCATCCAAAATCCAACACCTTCTCTTCGTCATTACTCCCTCACCCTTCATATGTTTTAAAGATATCTCTATTAAGTCAAATCCCTCAATATCTCATATACTAAACATCACTACAACAAAATTGTTCTAAAGCAACGAATAATTAATATTTATTGGCATATCTTCTATAGTTAAATATATAGCAACAAATATTATTTTGTTACTTGATTTTTTATTTTTACAACAGATATTGTATTCATTGCCATATCCCTCGCAACAAAGAATATAACAATTGTTGTTTGTTGACTTTTTCTTCTAATCATTGTTGAATACAGTAATGACTAATACAAATTCTAATGAAAACATTGATGAAAAATCATGGTTATATGGACTTTTAATAACCAACATGACATTCTCTGCTAATTAAATAATAATAACTTAGCAACAAATAAATATTCATTGTTATATCTTTAACATCGAAAGATATAGCATTGGATATTCAAATTATCGATTACCTTAGGTCATTTTGTTATAATGAATACTCTTAAATTTTCAAAAATAAGATGTTAAAATATAATCTTACTATCCTAATCTTTATAATATATTAATACATGAAAGTTACTTTGGTATAATCTTATATAATAGATGGAAAATAATGACATAAACTAATTATTACTATAAATTTGTTTTATTATATTCAAACATGTTTTCCAATAATGATGGAAGCACCGTCTTCATAAAAGAAATCATAAACTATAAGTATTTTAGATTTTTGAAATTTATTCTTGCATATCTAATCCTAACTATATACATAAAAAAATATTAAAATTTTACATCAAATAAATATATGAAATGCACATTGTTTACATATTTCTGTAAAAACAATAGACATCAAAAATAAATAAATATCCATACTATATATTATGAAATTAATTAAAAGTCATGTTAATATTTTTCAAAAAAATAATTATACTTATTTTATAAATAGTATTTATTCTGACACTGCAGTGTAACGCTGACAATGGTCATAACCACCACCGGCTCAAGGGACTCATCGGCAAAAGTTCCCACAAGGGCTTCTCTATTAGGGTTTACATTTGGGGGGAAATCTCTATACAATCGCTCCAGTTCATAGGTGACCACCACTACCTCGCCGATCACCGGCATTCGAGTTGAGATTCTCCTCCATTGCTAGCGAGATGGACGAGCTGTCGCAGAACTTGCACGATGTCAAACTCTCGATCCGGCAACAACCCGTCCAACAAACCTACCTCGTCATTGCGGTCGTCGTTGTGATGATCATGCGGTTCATTTTGGGTGAGTTATTATTATCCATTTCTTCTTCCATGTGTGTTAGTGTATAGGGAAGAGTTCGTTGATTTGGGGAAGAGCAAGGCTTCGCTTCAGGTTGAAGATAGGTCGACCGCTCGTCATAATTGCAGATCTTGATTTGTGCGAGGTGGATCGTCAACCATTCCTCCTCCATGCGATCATCGGGAGCTTCTCTGCAAAGCACCGTCTTTTATGGACGAGGATACGAAGGTGGATGCTGAGGAAACTGGTGACGATGAGAAACCCGATCATTTGACCCCATATGTGGGTTCCTGACGTTCTAAGGATCCTTCAAATCCCTTGATTGGTCAGCAATTTTTTAGCTTATACCAAAGAGATAACTTTCGAATCCACATGTTTCAGTTCATCCACAACAATGCATTTGCCTTCAGAAGATGTATCAATCATTCTCAACTATGTCAGAAATTATCTCATGTATTTGATGTATTCCAACCCTAAATTCCTAACATCTCCTTAAAGATTCAAGTTAAATCTATCCCAATTTCAGTTCACATGTATTGGATGTATCATCCTTTTCTTATACTTTTTTATTTTATTGTTGAAAGGGGTCTTTTTCCTCATGGATTATGTGAAGCTTTAAACAGTGACAAAAGAAAAGTTGAATGAATGTGGACTTATTTCTACCTCTTTCTAGATTTCCAAATTCCTTTGAGAACTACCTTTTTAATTGCCAACTCAAAAGATTCGGATTATCCCTTCCCTTTAATTGGACGCATCACACTTAAAACATGTTATAATGGAAGAAAATAAAATGGTATGTCAAATTCGAAATTTTCAAAAGGCTGACAGCTTCTCTTCCTATCTTGTTAGAGCTTCTGCATCTTATCTGCAAAAGCTCTGGCTATCTAATTTAAAATTAAGGTTTTTGGTTTGATTACCCATAGGTGGATGTCTTCTAATCTATATTATGTTATGTGAAATGCAAAGTAAATATAAACACTCCTTCTTTGCACTGGACCAACAAAATCTCCATATCAATGATTCTACTATTATAGACTCTCCTACACATAATTTACCTACTCCAGACAAAAGTAGCAAAAACTAGCTCCTCCCAAAATGTAAAACTTGAATTGTTAAATCCAATTTACATTGAAAACGAATTTGCCTTTTCATAATTAATGAAAAGAAGCAGGATGGATCAAAGTTGAAAAGTTTACCTGACTTCTTTGCACACATATTTCCATATGTGCACTTCCTAAATTGTTTCCCACACATATCATCCAAACAAATTTTCCACTTCCGCCCAAAGAAATATTACCTTGATCAGTTCATGCAATAAAAGCACTAACGCAATAATCTAAATAATGATCTAACAGAAATCCATATTTAGATATCTAATGCACACATCATATTTATGTGTGCGCATTCAAAGTTGGATTTCAAGGACATAAAAATCATAAGTAAAATACCAGTCAAAATATCTTCACCTAAAAAACCTTAAGTCATTGGGCATCAAAATTATCTTTTAATTTAAATCTTCCGGATCAGTTTCCCTCATTATGAAATCATAATATTCAATGAATAGAAAGATAATTGAAAATGTTTATGTTCAACTTTATAGTTCACATATTAGATTTTGTAAGAATCCCTAATTAAAAAGAGATTCAACAAAGGAGTTTGCTTCCACAAAGATAACCACAGAGTCAATCTTACCCCAATATTTTTCGAAGATTTTCTTAGCGCCGCACACGAAGCTCACGGGTGTGAAGGGGCAACAACAACGTGCCGCACACGAAGCTCGCGGAGGTGAAGGGGCATCAGAATTGGGTGAAGGTTGCCGGAAAGTACCTCAATTTCCTTGGAGGAGGGACACAGTTCATCCATCGTGTTCTGCATTATATCGATTTCATTCAGAAGGTAAATGATGAGATCTTGAAAAAAAATGAGATCATGTTCAGATCTTAGTTAGTCTTTTTTCGAATACATTGTTGTTCAGATCTGAATGGAGTTGCACATGAGATGTGTCCTTTCATCCGACTTATAGGTAGCTGCATTGTATACAGATGATCTTTCGTGCTTAAACAGTGTTTGAATTTGAAGTCATTAATGAGTGTTTGAACCATTGTTTTGATCACACCGAGACCTTCATTACCACCAAACAAAATATTTTTCTTAATTGAACATAGGAGAATACAAAGAAACTGTTGGGAGACGAGCAACAAGCTGCGTCGTCAATCCCTTTTGGATGGCAAATCCAATTCTTCGGAACACAACATCTATAGATCTGGGAACCATAACATTACTATGCATAATTTTCTGGACCCTTTCAAGGAGCTCTACAGCTTCAGATGCCAAGAACCCAAAGGTATCAAACCCGAAAGGGATGAAGACATGTTGATTGTCAATACAAGCCTTCTCATGTTTAGCAACTTTGGCTGAGGCAGCTTTCTGTGCAGCGTATCCCGCAGTAAAATCACTTTTTATCAGACCAACTAATGGAGACACTCCAGTTCAATATGAAGACATGTTGAACCATTGTTGGCCACATATCTAGGAGCCCTTGGTGCCTATACTTTGTGGCTGGCTTAGTTTCTCTATAGCAGCTCTGCTTGCTCGCCCATCTCCGTCTTCAGCACTACAAACGTGCAACGTTTAAGCGGTAAAGTTCGCCTCCGAAGGATAACGTGAAGAAGACGGATGGTGTAGACACCTACATGAAGAAGAGTTTGATATCAGAAGTGTCGGCATGGCTCTCGAGCCAAGTAGTCCACGTCCTAGCAATCTTCCACACGACATAGATGTCGATCACGAGAATATCCGCATCAATCCGCCTTGTAGCATCTAACTGCTTGCGCATCCAGTGATGCTCGATGGATATACTGTACTTCGTGAACTCATGATCGAAATTCTACTGGAAATTGCTGAAAACAAAATTCAAATATAACTGAAGGGTGTTATTTTACATAGTTCTTGAATGATCTGATGGGGCCATGGAATTGGATGGTGGTCTTGTGAGATGTAGGAATTGCAGTATCCGAAAGGCAGAGCATTGATATCCATTGATACCATGTCAGTGATTCCCCAACAAAGACCAGTCTTCTCCCTTTCAGGCCCAATCTCCACCATAAGAAGGAAAATATAGTTAGTTTCTAATCAGTTCATCGGATGTTTGCATAAAGATGCACCATATTGTTGGTTTGTACTTTTCAAATTAGCTTGATTCTGAAAAGGACGAACACATGCATCATAAATACGAACCATATGGCATACGGGTTGTGCTTTTCAGACTAATTAGCTGCGGAGGTGTTCTTCAGATATTCTCTTTTACCTATGAAACCACTTTGTTTATGAAATAAAACCTTTTTTTACAACTGAGATCTTCGATCATATGAAAATAGACTGTTCAGTCTAAAAGTTGAAAATCTTGCATACATCTCATTTACTAAAATCTATCTTGAACAATTATGGTTCGACGCGAGCTAGAAAAGGAAGCGAGGCATCAGTTGAATAACGAGAAGTCTTCAAATTGACACAACTGGAAAGGTCACATGAACGCCTCTGCGTCCCATGCACAGGGTCCTTCATCCCAAGCTACTCACTAGCTGCCATGTGATCCGTTGAATCGTCGAAGACCCACTTGGGCCACCTGCATGAGAACAAGTCGCAACTGGTTGGTGTCAGCCATGGCGTGTCTGTGCTCTCTCCAGCCATTGGATTCAATCCCATCCGACAATCCAAAGCATGCGTTGTTACTTGGCTCCACACGAAGGTCACGAGCACGAAGGTGACCGTAGCAGAGACGATGAAGGCGAAAGCGGTTAGGAGGGTTTCCCTCATGGCAGCGATCCACCGTGGAGTCGCCATAGCCATAGGGGAGTTTGTGTTTGTGTGCTGAAATACAAGGATGGGGGGTTGCCTCTTTGGGAGCATGGCATATATGCCATCAATTACTATTTCTAAGTTGCTTTGGGTCTTATTACATATGTATATATATATACATATATAGAATATTAGCTTTCGATCTAATGTCAAAAATTGACATAGAATATTAGCTAACTCGGGAAGTCGCAAAAAGATTCCCGGTACTATAAAAATCATCATTCAAATATAAATCCTAAATCCACAAGAAAAACTTAGGCCAAACATAGGATTGTGTTCTGGTATGGTCTCACATACCGTGTGCTAGCGTATCTTATACGTATACAATGTAGCCAAACAAACACGATCAATCTCCACAATGTATACGTATTACCGAAATGGGATGCAAGTTAAAAATGTTTGAGTACTTGTAATTTAAAGTTTTAAAAACTGACATTGTCCAGAGTCTACAATTAGTGACAGAAGATAAAAGAGGAGGAGGAAGAAGAAGCGATAACAAATTGATGTAGTCTTTGTTATGTCAAATGGCTATATTATTCGTTGCAATTGTTTTATTTAAAATTAACGATGAATATCATATATGTTAATGTATACGATTTACAATGAAATGAAGGAAACTAACTACAAGTCCATCCAAATGGACACTTAGCTTAATCAAGTGATTAAGCTAAGCATAGTTGCACATCCCATATCGGCACAGGGAACCCTTGCCGCAGCTGTTCCCACACCTTCCGCAATGGTCCTTGCTGAACATCACGTCCACGCACCGGCCCCCGCAGCACATCTGCCCGAACCGGCACATCCGCCCGCACCGCCCGCAGTGGAAGAAGTCCGTCTTCTTGTTCACGCATGCGTTCCCGCAGCAGTCGGGGCCAGCGCTCCACGGTGAGTTGCACATCTTGGGGTAGTTGGCGCACGTCAATGCTACCCTCGGGTTGAAGCGTCTCCCGAAGAAGTTGGACGGCGGTGAAGGCACCTTTCGGTGATGGTGGTGGTGATGATGGTGGTGGCGATGATGGTGGCGGTGGTGATAGTGGTGATGGTTGTTTTGAACATGAAAGTCGACGATGGCGGTGGCGACAGAGAGGAGAAAGAATGAAGTTAACAGCAAGGCGACGAAGGTCTGTGTTGGCTTCATGTTGATTGTCGGGTGATATCGAGCAGCAAGGAGTGTCGAGATGGCGAGAGGGGTTGTGTTGGAGATGGAATGGAATGGATTGGATTGGGAGGGGAGGGGAGGGGAGGAGAGGATTTATAGAGGAGGAGGAGGTGGGGGAGATGGGTTTGACCTTTGTGGGGGAGGGGGACTAGTGATCAACTTGCATCCTCTAACTTACCCAATCTTTCCGTTACATCCATCTGTCTGTTTACATGATGGTTTTGTTCCTCAGGTCCTGACAGGAGGATCTACTTGCCCGAGGGTCTGCTTGACCGCTCCGAAGTGCCGGAGTACCTCAACGGAGAAGTGCCCGGAGAGTGAGTCCCTCGATCTCCTTTTCAAAAGGCTAATCAAATCCATCAACAAGCGGGTCGGCTTAGTTTTTCCAACTTGCAGCTACGGGTACGATCCTTTCGGTTTGAGCAAGAAGCCCGAGGACTTCAGCAAGTACCAAGCTAACGAGCTCATCCACGGAAGGTGGGCCATGCTAGGTGCCGCCGGCTTCATCATCCCCGAGGCCTTCAACAGATTCGGTGCCTCCTGCGGCCCCGAAGCCGTCTGGTTCAAGGTTGTCTTCACTAGCATAGTTTTCGACAAAATATACTACTATGCGCAGACATACAACAGTATGCACTGAGAATGTTTGTTTCTGAAACCAGACTGGTGCCCTCCTCCTCGATGGAAACACGTTGAACTACTTCGGTGCCAACATCCCAATTAACCTCGTTGCGGCCATCATCGCGGAGGTCGTGCTTCTCGGCGGTGCCGAATACTACAGAATCATCAACGGACTGGTATGAACCATCACATTACTAGTACTGTAACATAGTAAAGGAGTGTTTACCATTGACTCGTTTGCTCTGCAGGACTTGGAGGACGCACTTTACCCAGGCGGCCCGTTCGACCCCTTGGGCCTCCCGACCCCCCCCCCCCCCCCACCCGGAGGCCGCCGCGGGCCTCCCGACCCCCCCTCCCCCGGAGGGGGGAGAGAGGGAGGGGGGAAGGGGGTGAGGGGGGGCCGCCCCCCTCCCCCCCGGAGGCCGCCACGAGCCCCCCCCCCCTCCCGGAGGCCGCTGCGGGCCTCCCGACCCCCCACCCCCCTCCCGGAGGTCGTCGCGGGCCTCCATCCCCCCCCCCCCCCCCCCCCCGTCCCCCGGAGGTCGCCGCGGGCCTCCACCCCTCCCCCACCCCTCTCGGAGGCCGCCGCGGGTCTCCACCCCTCCCGGAGGCCGCCGCGGGTCTCCACCCCTCCCGGAGGCCGCCGCGGGCCTCCCCTCCCCCCGTCCCCCGGAGGCCGCCGCGGGCCTCCTCACCCCCCCCTCCGGAGGCTGCCGCGGGCCTCCTCCCCCCCGCCCCCAACCCTATTGTGAATTCATACGAACCATTTGATTAAGATCGTGCGACTCCAATCGTTCAAGGTCTTACCACGATTTTTTGTGGTACTATAGACGATCCTCTCACGTCTATATATAATGGCGAAGATGCTCACCATTATAATTAACATTTTTGTTAGCGGCTTCACTAGGGTCGTTCCTAATAGCATGGGCTCCTTGTACCAACTAGAAAGCCTGCAGCTGGCCCGAGGACTGGGACTTCTTCGTGTCATTAGCCAATTGCTAGCGCTTGGTTGAATCCGTTCGTCTTTACCGTCATCGCCGCCGGCGTCTTAATTGCAGGAACATTGATGACTCTCTACTTGTTTCGCAAATCCTTCCCTGTGTATGTGTGGCGCGCGCGTCATTATTCGTAGTATATAAGATGTCTTTGTCCATTGTTCTGTATCCTCTTGGGGTTCGATATTCTATATAATTGTATTTTTGAGTTCTAGTTAATATAATTAAATTAATGGACGCGGAAAGAAATAATAAACTTATAACTTATTTTTTAAAAGTTAATGGGAGAAAAGATTGCCATTTTTTCATTTTTTTCAAATTAACACATATTTATACTGATGAGCTGGAATATTGATTGATTATATTTGTACAGATGATTATTGACTGATTATGCATTGACTGCTCGTGATTTGAGTTGGTTCATACACATATTTAAAATGGATCGAGACAATAGGGCTTTGCCTCGATCATAGATATTTTTTTACGACTAGTAGGTTATTATGCTTAATTATTTCTTCCAAACTATTGGATCTTAGCTACTAATTAACTCACATATGAGGTAATTATCAATTTGATACATTGAATATACTTTAAGCCAATAGTCGTTGCAAAATTAATATATATATATATATGAAATTAGGAACAGTTGTCATATCTATTATTATATCATTAGCAATAACGCATATAGCAATGTTGATTTGTTATTATTTTTCAAAAGAATAGTTAATTTTTGCATTTTTTTAATTCAAAAATCATCGACGATTAATATCACATTTATTGTTAATTTCAAGTATAAAAAATAATTCACAACCAATAATCACTGCAACAAAATTGAGTTATAGTAACGCTTTTTAAAAAAATCTATAACTAAATTAGCCTTTGATAAATATATAATGACGGTATTATTTATTGCCAAATGAGTTTGCGCACTTGAAATTAGCAACGAACACATAGTGACGCTTATCCGTTTCTAATTTTTAAAATGTTAACTAATCGTTGTTATTTTTTTTAGTTCAAAATTTAGCGACGATTAATTAGAAATTTGAAAAATAACAACGGATAAGTATCGCTATGTGGATCGTTGCTAATGATATAATGACAGATATAGTCTTCGTAATGAAAAATCATTTCGCAAAAAATAATATCGTCGTTATATATTTAACAACGACTAATTTAGTGATAGGTTTTTAAAAAAGAATTACTATGGCTAAATTTTGTTATAGTGAATAACGTCATTATATATAACAACTGAAAATACAGTGAAGGATTTTTTACAAAAAAAAAGTATAAACATCTTTTTTTTGTTATAGTAAACGATCTAAATCTCCGTATCCAGCACTTTTTTCATTTATTTAAGAAACTCCATTTCTACCTCAATGATTCTTATTATGCATATGTGTTTTTTTTTCTGGAAAGTACACTTTCTTATATAGAGTTTTCTGGCATCAACTTGTTTCTTGTAAATTCTTTTTATAGACAGCGGAACATCTCTTTCTGTTTATTTCCAATTAAAAAAAATTACCTTCAGAAGTAATGATTCTCTAGTTATATGCTAAAAAGAATTAAGAAAACCCAAATGAACTCCATCATCATCCACAAAAACGATTAGAATGATTGTTGATTAAGTCCATTACTCGATCACAAAAACGATTCAAGTAGGATCAGAATGATGGTTACTTTTGTCTCGCAGTAGATCTCACCACTAATTCTAGTTTTAAACATAAATTACAGCAAGAGTTAAGATTGCATGTAGTAGAGTTTGTGCGCGTACCTCAGATCACGGTAGACAGAACAAAACCGATTTGCTCACGATGAAATCGACGCCAATGTCCATCAGATAAAACAAATCAGATAGACAAAACAATTTGATGGAAATCCTCGACGGAAATCATTCCTGTTACCATTAAAAACTATTCATCACAATCAGATAGAAAGCCTTCCATGTCATCAAATCCAGGCAGGCAATTATAGGAATGGTTAGACAGAACAAAACCAATTCGCTAACGATGAAATGGAAACCAATGTTCATCAGATAAAACAAAAAAATCAAATGAAAGAAAACAAAATAAAGTAAAAAAGTCACGGAAAGGCCATCTAAAGAAGTGGACAACAACCCATCAAAGAATCTTTTCCAACACCACGAAAAGGCCATGGACGGATTAATGGACCGAAGTGCGAGAAACCCCAATCCCAAGCGGAGGACAGGAAGAGTCCACAAGAACTCACCTTTGCAGAGCGGGAGAGAAAGAACGCAGTCGGCACGAGGAAGGAGGCTGTGCTTGGGGTTAGAGTTGAGGTGGAGGAGCGACTGCTTCTTGTGGGGAAACATTCAAGATACCATTGTAGCATCCCTCCTCCACCGTAGCTCAGCCTCCATCTCGTCCCTCGCCTTCAAGCAGCTCCATACCCACATCCTCACCACCAGCCTCGCCCTCCATTCCTCCCCCCTCAGCCTCCTCCTCGGCCTCGCCCCTCGCTCCGCGGCTCGTGCTACGTCACCGCACTCCTCCGCTGCTTCCGCACCCCCCTTCAACACCCTCCTCTCCTCCCTCA
The DNA here is from genome assembly GCA_037367405.1 of Ottelia alismoides. Taxonomy (NCBI): domain Eukaryota; kingdom Viridiplantae; phylum Streptophyta; class Magnoliopsida; order Alismatales; family Hydrocharitaceae; genus Ottelia; species Ottelia alismoides. Next base: position 514,935 of record JAZKJV010000965.1, read on the forward strand.
CCGGCAGCCTATGCCCGGAACCCCTACTCCTGCCTCGGCTACAACGAAGTGCTCAGACCCAATCCCCGCACCTACCAATCACTCCTTAAGGCCGAGTCCACCTCCCTCTCGTATCGCGGCCTGCATGGTGACACCGTAGGCGACGGCCTCGACGGGATTGATGCTCTTGCAGAGCTCCTTCCCGTCCAAGAAGTCCTGCACGAGCCGCTGGAGCCGTGTGACTGGTGCTTCATGTGAATGGAGCCGTGTGAGTGGTGCTTTATGTGAATGGGAGTGTTAGTTTTAGGCTAACGGTCATTTCGTTTTAATTTGAAATTACCGTTATGGGGTGGTTCATAATTTTTGATTATTTTGAAATTACCGTTATGCGAATGGGGTGGTTCATAATTTGAAAATAATTTGAAATTACCATTATGTGAATGGGGGTGGTTCATAATTTGAAATCACTGAGCCACATTTTAAATTTTAACAATTAGCCACTATAAGAAAATAATTCCATTAATATGTCCACTACAACAAAAGTAGTGATACTATATGATGTTAAATATATTTAGAGATGCTATTATTTGTTAAAAAAATATTTTTATTCTTGAAATTAGCAAGGTATGCAATATTCGTTGGAAATGCGATGCATATAGCATTATTTCTCCATTGCTATTTTTCAAAATTTTATTAATCAATTATAAATTTTTAGTTCAACATTTAACGATGATTAGTTAGTTTTTTTAAAATAACAGTAGTGGATATGTGTTTCTATATGTTGCTGATGATACAATAACATATTGACATTCATTATTAATTTTAAATAAAAAAATACAATGAATAACATAGCCATTTGACGTAACAAAGACTACATCAATTTGTTATTACTTCTTCTTCCTCCTCCTCCTCTTTTATCTTCTGCCACTAATTGTAGACTTTAGACAATGTCAATTTTTCAAACTTTAAATCACAAGTACTCAAACTTATTTAATTTGCATCCCATTTCGGTAATACGTATACATTGTGCAGATTGATCGTGTTTGTTTGGCAGCATTGTATACGTATAAGATGCGCTAGCACACGGTATGGGAGACCATATCAGAACACAATCCTATGGTTGGCCTAAGTTTTTCTTGTGGATTTAGGATTTATATTTGAATGATGATTTTTATAGTACCGGGAATCTTTTTGCGACTTACCGAGTTAGCTAATATTCTATGCCAATTTTCGACATTAGATCAAAAAAAAGGCGCTGCCATGGAAGGAAGAGATAGCTGCCAGATATATATACATATGTAATAAGACCCAAAGCAACTTAGAAATAGTAATTGATGGCATATATGCCATGCTCCCAAAGAGGCAACCCCCCATCCTTGTATTTCAGCACACAAACACAAACTCCCCTATGGCTATGGCGACTCCACGGTGGATCGCTGCCATGAGGGAAACCCTCCTAACCGCTTTCGCCTTCATCGTCTCTGCTACGATCACCTTCGTGCTCGTGACCTTCGTGTGGAGCCAAGTAACAACGCATGCTTTGGATTGTCGGATGGGATTGAATCCAATGGCTGTAGAGAGCACAGACACGCCATGGCTGACACCAAACAGCTGCGACTTGTTAACATGCAAATGGGTCTCCGACGATTCAACGGATCACATGGCATACACCGAAAAGAGATACTCCTTCACGAGGGAGATGGTAGCCTCGTTCATGTGACCTTCCCAGGTGTGTCAATTTGAAGACTTCTCGTTATTCAACTGATGCCTCAGCTTCCTTTTCTAGCTCGTGTCGAACCATAATTGTTCAAGATAGATTTTAGTAAATGAGATGTATGCAAGATTTTCAACTTTTAAACTGAACAGTCTGATTTCATATGATCAAAGATCTCAGTTGTAAAAAAAGGTTTTATTCCATAAACAAAGTGGTTTCATAGGTAAAAGAGAATATTTGAAGAACACCTCCGCAGCTAATTAGTCTGAAAAGCACAACCCGTATGCCATATGGTTCGTATTTATGATGCATGTGTTCGTCCTTTTCAGAATCAAGCTAATTTGAAAAGTACAAACCAACAATATGGTGCATCTTTATGCAAACATCCGATGAACTGATTAGAAACTAACTATATTTTCTTTCTTATGGTGGAGATTGGGCCTGAAAGGGAGAAGACTGGTTTTTGTTGGGGAATCACTGACATGGTATCAATGGATATCAATGCTCTGCCTTTCGGATACTGCAATTACTAGATCTCACAAGACCACCATCCAATTCCATGGCCCCATCAGATCATTCAAGAACTATGTAAAATAACACCCTTCAGTTATATTTGAATTTTGTTTTCAGCAATTTCCAGTAGAATTTCGATCATGAGTTCACGAAGTACAGTATATCCATCGAGCATCACTGGATGCGCAAGCAGTTAGATGCTACAAGGCGGATTGATGCGGATATTCTCGTGATCGACATCTATGTCGTGTGGAAGATTGCTAGGACGTGGACTACTTGGCTCGAGAGCCATGGCGACACTTCTGAGATCAAGCTCTTCTTCATGTAGGCGTCTACATTGGATATGGGATATGATAGAATAGAAGCAACTTGCACTCGATAAGATCCGCACAAATGATACTAGTACGAATATGATGATAAAGGCCTCGCTACTTGGTTAGTTTTAGAGATGTTGTTCTATCGCAAATTCGAAGCAGTTCCCATATTGTCTGTGAAGGGAGAAACTTATTAAGTTCATTTCCATATGAGAACTCAATCATGATTTGGACAATCATGATCCTAATAGAAGTTCAAATTGGCAATATTCGGTTATTTGATTTATAGATCACCAAATAGGAGATTGATTGATGCATCTCATGAATCCTATGATAGTCTAACGAGATTTCCCTAAAACTATATGGAGGTTTTTTTTATGGATGCCTAAAGTTTTTTATGGACTATGCAGAGAATGAGTGTGTACCAACACAAGTTCTCTTAGCATAAGAAAGAAATTAGAGAGAGAACTTTTATTTCCATGGTTCATTAACACGAAGAGACCATTCTAAACATGTTTTGCTCCACTATAATGAAAAGCTCACGCTCCTACTAGTTTTTGGCCGAAACTAAATTGTCAGTTATCTTATCAGTCGGATTTCATGTTATGTTCTCTTCGATTTCCCATCTCTATATATGCAAACTATTACTGCAATAGAAGAACTATGTTGTTGTAACGTCTCGGATCCGTGTGACAAGCGGAAGCACAATGTAACAACAAACCACGTCAAATCCGAGGGTTACTCATGCATGTCAAATCCACAATTCAGAAGACGGTCAAAAAGGCAAGTAGATTGAATCGCTGGAGATACTCCAAATAAGAGAAATCGTTCACTGAGTAACTTGACATAATCAAGAACCAAAGTCATATCCCTCGAGGGACCTCACTACAGACAAATACATAAATTCAACAATGGAACAATTCATAGGATGATCCTTGGGTACATAAAAAAAGACAACGAAAAGGGAAATAAGTACTATCAAGAGAAAAGTTCAATCTTCCGTCAGCCACTCAACTGCTTCAAGGTGCTACTTCTCCGAGGAACATGCGGCAGGACAAAACCACAGGAGCGACAAAATGCTCGTAAGCCAAACAACTTAGCATGCTTTAAGAGGGATAAAAAAATTCAAGAATTCTTTGATAGAATTACCAAGGAGTATGACAATATGGTTATATCCATAACATATAAGTATTTCATACAATCTCAATAATTGTGCTCTAAAATTGCACACATACACTTAACTTACTCTTAGCATAGAGTTGGTCTTTTAATTACCCGCCGTCGACACTAGCGGCTTTCCCATACAATCGCATTCATTCACTTATATCCATTTTGTGATGACATCAATTGAGTTAATATGTGTACTTTCCACTAGGTTCTACTGAATCTGACACCTCCAGAAAGTATTGTCCTTTAGGTCATATGTCTGTATCGGACCCAATAAGGGGACTTTAGAGGTGGCTCCCACAAAGATGACATCAAAAAGACAAACCAGACGAACCAGATCCATGTCCACCAACGTAAAAGTCTTCATAGAAGGTGCTGTTTGGATGAAAGCCACCCGTCACGGATCAAAAGCAAAACAAATTCTAACCGCACAAATAAGTAAAGTAATTTCAAAAGTCTTTGTTGGGTTAAAAGATATTCATTCAAAAGACAGGCCGCTACAATGACCACATATGATCAGAACAGCAGCTCCTCTCATATGCGGTCGACGAGGCGGTCCTCGGCCTCGAGGCGGATGGACCTCTCATAAGCATCGCGGATCTCGGCGTCCCTCTCTGCAGCGACCTTGGAGGCGGTGGAGACAGCGACGCGGAGCTCGTGATGGGTGGCATCGAGCTCCTGCTTGAGGGCCACGTGGGTGGCGGCGAGGCGCTGGTTGTCAAGGAGGAGCTCGTGGATCTCGCGTTGCTGCGCAGAGAGGCGCTCCTCGAGGACGAGTGAGGGGTGGGGAGGGGGCGGTGGAGGAAGAGGCGGGGGTCGTCCAGGGGGTGGAGGCGGGGGTCGTCCAGCGGGTGCGGGGGAGGGACGCGCCCGAGGATGGAGCGCTGCGGGTCATGGAAGCTGAGGACGTGGGCGCGGTTACGCCCCGCCATGGCCGGTGTCGTGGGTGGGGCTTTTGGTTCGTTGCTAGGGTTTGGGCCTTTGAGGCCGCTGTGTTGCCAATGAGGGTGATTGTGAGAATGCAGCAGTTTAGGGAGACTCTGCTTGGGGGTTTGATGAACAGTTAGAAGGAAAGATTAGGTATTTTGAAGATAAAAGGGTAAATTACAAAAAAAGACTGATCTTTACATCGATTCTCAAATTAAGGACTAATCTTTAGTTTGTAACAAATAGAGGACTGAAGTTTAACTTAACGTTTTAGTCTCCAATGCCGTCAATGAGCGGCTCAACCCATAGTTGTAGTTGACAAAAATACCCTTGGGCCTCTTCTTTTCCCCTCTCTATGGACGGCGGAGATGTGCCTATCGGCTTCCGTCACGTCAGCGTGCCCGACCCTTCGACGCCAGCGTACTACCCTGCCCACTACCACCTCCGCCACCTCCGGCCCAAAAACACAAAGGACAGATTGAGAAGCAAAAGCACGAGGAGAAGACGGCAAAAGGAGCAGCGTGACCCCTTCTCCTCTTTTAAAAAGGTACACACCTCTCGATTTACCTATGCTTTCCTCCAAGATTTTTATCGTATCTTGAGTTTGGTCGTTATCTAACATTGGATTTGTCCTAGAACTCGATGCAGCAGGACCTTGTAAGCAAAATCGAGCACTTCTTGTGGTGGATCCACTGTTATTGGCAGCTATGCACTGTGCCAACTGGAGGTTGTGCATTTGGCTGATACTGTGGTGATAGATGTGGAAGGGCTTCCGATAGAGGAGCCTAGAGAGTTACAATGAGAGTAGTCAACCAAGGCACGTGCAGGACGTGCCCTACCGTCTCTTCGATCCCCACTCTAGCGTGCTCAGATTAGGCACTACATTTTTAGGTCATATGTGATCCTCTAGTAAGTCGCCATGGTTCTTAGTTGCTGGAGGGTAGGGGTAGTAAATTTGGGCGGGAGGCGGCGGAGGTGGTAGGGACCGGGGTGGTACGCCGGCGTTGAATGGTCGGGCATAGCTAGGGGAAGGAGAAGAGGGCGGAGGATGCTCTTCATCGGGGGTATTTTCGTCGACCACAATCATGGGTTGAGCTGCTCATTGACGGTGTTGGGGACTAGAACACTAAGTTAAACTTCGGTCCCCCATTTGTTACAACTAAAGACTAGTCCCTAATTTGGGAATCGATGTAAAGATCCGTCCCTTTTTTGTAATCTACCCAAGATAAAATTAAGGGAGAACTAGTGCAGACGCTTGTAATGGTAAGGTCTGTAATTATGGATCAAAATTTTAATAAAAAACACTTTACATTAATTATTATGTTCACATATCTATTTGTGAAGAAGTTATATAATCATATTTATCTTTTTTAATCCATATCAGAAAAATAGTACTTATAATATCATCCTTATATGTTGCCACCAAAATCCACGCCCATCTAAAAAGTGGATACGACAGCAAAAGAAAATAAATTTTGTTCGTATCCGCCTGATTCCCTAAATATCTTTTATTTACCTGGAAGGAGAGAAATAAAAATTTAAATAGAAAACATATTCAATGTGATCATCTATTACATTTTTGATATAAGACATTTGATAATACATAAATAGAGTTACGCCTCGCAATTGATGTGTATGCAATCAGTTTGAATATGATTCTTTAAAACACGCTATTAGATCGCTTTGAGTATTTTTGTATTCCAAGATATATACTCTCAATAGAATATATACTCTTTTATAAAAAAATTAGTTTTTGTTAAGTAAAAAATTTATACTACATGTATAAACATGTAGTTAAGCACCAGATTGATGAGTTCATCTCATGTATATTAAATATATATGTTATGTTTGAAGATATCTTCAAAAACTCGAATTTTTAGGTTAGATCTGAGTAGGGTGGAGCATGGGCCAAGGCCGGCCCGACCCAACCCACTGCCCGGCCCGCTTAAGCCCGACCCAACCCGCTGCCTGGCCCGCTCAAGCTTGACCCCAAGCCCAAGCCCACTTTCTAAATGTCTATGCTATGTGATGTGTACATAAGAAAGATGCTCTCATCTTCAAATAGGAAGATTTCTTATTTCCACATGTGTGTATCCAAAGGGATTATTTCAGATATTCAATTATATATGTGTATACATACAATTAAATCTATCTAAGTGCACATATGTACACATATATTGTGTGTGTATGTATATCTTCTATTATAATTATATGCAAGAGGCCACATATCATATGGGTGTAAGTGTGTGTATATATTTATGTGTGTACACACACATACACGTGGGGATGCAAACGTCCGTCATCGTATCCGTTTTATATAGATTTTGACATCTGTATATGTATCAGTTCTAAAATGGATACGAATATGGATATCATTTTGATATCCGCAAACATCCATATCCGGTATCCGTATATTCGTTTTTGTATATATAAATATAGTCATAGATTTATTTTTAACCCTATGTAACATACTTCTGCATTCTTTACCATATTTATATAATTTTTACGATACAAACACATTTAGTGAATTAATATCTTGTGTTTTCCATCCAATTCTTATATATTTAAGTCGATTCTATAGAGTATTTCTAACATTACTCGTGTGCGATTAGTATATGTTTTACATCCGTATCCATTTTTTAAGGATATGGTAAGATAATTTTAATACCCATCAATATTCATATCCGCATTCGTATTCGTATTAAAAAACGGATAAGGATACGGTAATATCTATATTCGTATCCGTATCCGACCGTTTGCATCCCTAAGTACACGTGCATACATGAATAGAGTCATATGTATCCAAAATACTATACTTAGGCCGATAAGATATGTTAACTAATCATGATTTGGTACGTGTAATGTTTGCAAGAAGTGCAAACTGTTGAAGGTTTTTTTCATCTAAAAAAACTGTAGTTACTGAATAAGTATGTATGGTGCATGATTACAAAGCATACATTGCAAATCCTTATATTGCAACGCACGATAAAAAAAACATATCAAAGGTCATAGTTTTTCATTCCTAATTGAAAGAAGTCGTGATCTTGCTCTTACTTTAATTTGGTGAAGTTTTCTCTTTTTTTATGTTTTTTACTCTGATTTAATTTTAGTAATGTTTTCTCCTTTTTCTTATGTTTTTTGGTGAAGGTTTAGTAATTTTGAAAAAGTGAGTAGTTATTGTGATGTGAACGTATTGAAGTTGAAAAAGTGAGTAGAGCACCTAAGGTCATGTTCGGGTAGGGGTTAAATCCTCTCAAAAGTGGGTTTACCTCTCTTATCCCATTCTTCTCTCTTTCATGCGGGCTTCATTTTTCTCTTTTTAATACATTAAATAAATCAATTCTCTTTCATCAATTCCATCAAAAAAATAATATATTATTCCATTATATTATATAAAAATTATAAAATATTCCACTTCTACACACTTTTCCAAACTTTAATACAATCACATCACAATAATTATTCATTTTTCCAAACTTCAATACAATCATATCAAAACAAATCCACCCCTAGTTTAACTCTCTATCCAAACACCAAAACACAAAAATAAGTTACGCTCTACCAATTTAACCCACGTACCAAACGCACCTTAAGGGCTCGTTTGTTTAGAGGTTACCCCCCACTTTGGGTGGGTTAACACCCCCCCCCCCCAAAACTCATTTAAAATATATATTATGCCATTACCCCCCAAAACTCTACCACTTTGGGTGGGTAAGGCCTTGTTTGTTTGATTGGAAGGAATTACAATGGACTAGAATCAAGACAAGAATTGAATTAACAATGGAATGGAAAGGAAAAAGATTTTTCATTACATTGTTTGGATCATATTAGGAATTGGAAATTTTACTATGAGACATATTCCTTTCTTATATTTGGAAAAGGAAAAGAATAGAAAGAAAATGACATTCCTTTGATATATTTCGTTAAGTAGAAAAAATAATCGGTATTCTTAGACTTATTTTTTTGTATAATCGATATATTTCATATAAAGAATCAATAGTCAAATTTAAATGGAAACTACTTTGATTTTTTCAATAAATTGATATATTTGATATATCCATATCCGTATCCGTTACAATATTTTATTACCATATCTATATCCATATTCTAAAGAAATTAAAAATGTTATGTATATTGGAAAAAAATAAAAACACATATCCATGTCTGTATATGTATTCACTAAAATATAACCCATGTCCATATCCTAAAAACTAAATATGGTATCTGTTCAATATTTATAACTACAAAAAATAAAATCCATTTTCATGTCCATATCCGCTTCCGTTAAAAAACGCCATCCATGTCCATATATGTATCTGTGAAAAATTAAAATTCATATCCATTTATATATATATATGCTAGAATATAATCAGTATCCATATCTTAGAAAAAAATTGAACATTACGTCTGTTACCATATCCATATTAGAAAAAAATCATATATCCCTATCCATATCTATATATGGAAAAAAAACAAAAAAAAACACATATCCGGGTTTGTATCCGTATCCGTAATTTAATCATATCTGATATATTTTCTCCTTTTAATAGATATATTTAATATATATGTATTCATATCCGCTGGAATATCTTGTAACCATATTTGTATCCATATCCAAAAAATTAAACTATATCTATACATGTTTCCGTAAAAAATATCACATATCCATGTCAGTATCCATATATGCATATATTTCTAACTTATCCAACCTTTTGCATCCATATATTTGTATCCGTGTCAGTATCCATATATCCATGTCCAAAAAAAAACCATATCCATGTCGGTGTCCAAAAAATATCCAAAAAAAAGAAAAACACATATCCATGTCGATAACCATATATTTGTAACAATGATATATTAATTAAAAACATTGAAGAAGAACACATTCATTAGCCTTGGTAAGGAATGGAATCCCAATTCCTAGGGGGTACCTAGGAATGGTGATTCCCATGAATGAGGGAATCAAGTTTCCTTTGTAACCGTTATTCATGCATAAAGTTGATCTAACAAACAAAGTAATGGAATCGAGAGAGGAATGATGATTCCATTCCCACCTCTATTCCTGCATAACAAACGGTAGGCTCGTTTCTCTATCCCTCTTGTGGGGCTCATTCTCTCTCCATAAAAAAATATATAATATACCATCATATCATTTAAAAATTATAAAAAAAAAACTCAACTTCTACTCATTATTCCAATCTTCAATACAATTACATCACAACGACTGCATATTTTTTCAAATTTCAATACAATCACATCACAATAACTATCCACTTTTTTAAATTTCAATACAATCACATCACACGAACCCTCTCAACTCTAAACCCACAACCAAACACCAAAATAAAAAAAATATTACCCTACCACAGATAACCCACGAACCAAACACACCATAAGTAGTTGAGATATGGATAGATTTTCCTATATCACTAAACCAACCACTCAACACATCACAAATCAAAATTTCATGTTTGAACATTTGGAATAGTAATTCAAAAGAATAAGCGACGCAACTTGTTGCCCGTCTCTCAATAATTTCTATATAAAACTTTTAAAGAGCACTCGTATGAATAGTAATCAGATGACATGCACCTGAAATAAATCTTGGAGATTTGCATGGCAACGGAGCACTCATTATAAGGGTGATCTTCTGTAAGCATCTTCAATCACAGACGGCAAGGGGCAGATGTCCATCATTATATTATTCCTCCAATTGTAGGGTCAAACGGGTACCTGCTCCGATCCAATCATATTGACCCGGATTTTACGGTACCCGTGAAAGAAATATCCAGGTCGGGTACCCTAACCTACTAAATTAGGTGACCCGGTGGAAAACCCGTGGGTAAAATCGGGTACCAGTTGGAAGTGGAGTCAGGGTACTCAACCCAGTCCAACCATGTCCAACCTTGCAACCAAACGGAGCCATATGTCTCGTGATTTAAGTTGGAAGCTTCAAGAAAAATTGCAATTTTTGACTTGCGGTTTGGAGGGAATTCACAATTCACAATTTTGACTCGTATGTTTGCAGGGAAATATCAATTCCATCAACTATGTGTTTGGTATTTGCCTTTATCATTTTATTTATGTTTATATTTTATTTAGAAATTCGATTATGTCCATTTCTTTATTTTTTTTCTCATAAGCTTGATTATGAATTTGAATGGGAAATACTAGTTCGTCCGATCTGACGCACGATATCAAGCGACCACTCACGGGGCCACGCCCGTAGGGATGAAAATGAATGGGAATATATTTGTATCCGATTCGCTATCGTATTTGTTTTATACATATTTTGACATTCGTATTCGTATTCGTTCTAAAATGGATGTCAATATCCGTATCCGCATCCGTATTCGTATTAGAAAACAGATAAAGATATAGTAATACTTATATCCGTATCCGTATCCGACCGTTTGCATCGCTGCATAATCCTTCTAGTTTATATCTATTTCGGATATCCAAATTTATTAAAAAAAACATGGATGACAATGAATCGGATCCGACTATATGTTTTCAGCGGATAACCCCACAAATTGCAGGTTAGGTCCCTACTTGGAAAATATTTTGCAACAAAATCCGATAAGCCCCATCAGCCACGAGGAGAGAGCACCACACCCCCACAGACGCGCGGCGATGGCGATGACGTTCGCCACCGGTCTCCACCTCCACCTCCGCCTCCCCGCCCCTCTCCTCCGCCTCCCCTCCCCTCACCTCCGCCCTTCCGCTGCCACCGTATGGCGGCCCCGCCCCTTCCTGAGGCCCCGCAGAGCGCACCTCCCGCCCGTCCACGTTCTCCCCACCCGCGATCACCGCCCCCTCGTCGCCGCCTCGCTCGGCGCCGCGCTGCTCCTCGTCGTCCTCTTCGAGGCGCGGGAGGCGCTGGCGTTGGGACCCGAGGGCCCACTCGCCGAGGAGTTCTGGGAGAACATGCGGCGGTACGCGCTCTACGCGCTCACCGTCAGCACCGGCGTGGCCTACGCCGTGCTGAAGCCTCTCTATGAGCTCCTCCGCAACCCCATCTCCGCCCTCCTCGTGGTCGCCATCGTCGTCGGCGGGGGGTTCCTCCTCTCCCAGGTCCTTAACCTCATGGTGGGCGTTACCGACTTCTCCTACGACTACGCCCCCTGAATCATCAGTCGATTCTGCTGTCCAATCTTCTCCCCTCCCGGTTGCAAGTATGTCTGTTTTCTGAGCTTGCAATCTATTAGATCTATTTATTTTTATTCCAATTAAGCACACTCTTTCACTCAGAATTTTGATGCCACCTTTAATACCGCGGTGATGAATCATTCGTGCAATGTATAGTTTATCAAACTGGTTAGGTGTGGAATCGAAATTTATTGCGATGAACTATGCGATCTTTCTCTTCCAGTCTATTCCTACATACCTAATGAGTATCCTTGCCACCCATGGTATATGATAATCTTGAGATGATTAAAATATTTTCCCAATTCTAGTCAAGAATAGGAAGAGGCTGAAACGACTATGGTGGTCGTTTGTTGACAAGTTTTTACTTGGTGGTAGGTAAAACAAAGTAGGAATGAAGACCTCCTTGCATCGTCCTAGTTCTAGGATGAATTGATGGCTTTATACATTGTATAATTTGTTCTCGGTTCAGTTTGAATGGTGGTATTAAGGATCACGTTGAGGTTTGGTTAGAAATAGGGACAGGTGCGGGATAAGCGGCGAGACTATTTGTTGAGATAAAATCCGCACATACATGTAACATTATAGAAATGAGAACCAATTTACAGACAGTATATGTATCAAGCGGTATATGTATCAAGCAAGGTTTTAAATAGCGTGAGGCGTATCAAGGCGTTTTCCCAGTGTTGCCTCGAGCTGATTCAAGGCGTAAGCCTCAGTTGTGAAAGTTTTTTTTTCATAAAACATAATAATTGATAGTAATTATAATTTTCAAGTTCTAGAAATTAAATAGTTATGATTAAATACACAACTCCATGACATTTCAAGGTTAATATCATGTTTTAAACATCTAAGTTGTTATATAAGTCTCTCTTTTGGACTCCAAATCTGTAAGGAGTCAACTAAATATGGATATACAAGCACAATAATGGGTAACTCTTCACAAAATTTAAAGTTTTGTATAAAATTTAACTAAAGGGACTAGGTGTAACACACCATTTTCAAAATTAGTGTGTATCATTCAGTTGTAATATGGTATTTGGGGAAGAAGTGGATTGGAGTAGATGTTGGCAGTCTTAGGCATTACGCGGAAAATATTATTGCACACGTACATCTTTGTAATCAATGGAAAACACATTTGTAATTAAGCTCTAATCAATACAAGGAGTTTTTTTCAAATGTTCACCACCTAAATGTAATTCACCCTGTTTACGTTTTAAAAAAATGGTATTTGGTTAGAGACTAGAATGCGAATATGCGATTGTGTTATAAACAAAGTGGGCTTGGAGTAGTAGGTGCTTGCCCCATGAGCCTCCTTGCCCCGCGAAGGGGGAGCTCGAAAGTGGAGCTTTTGTGCGGGTGATTGCGTCATGAACCTCCTTGTCGTAGCTTTGTCGAAGGAGCTTGGTAGCTTCAACAATGGGATGGAGCAATGGAAGAATGGTTTGAATGAAAAGGAAGCTAGTGCAAGTGGTACGTTCCGGGCTTAGATCCTTAGACCGTTATCAAGGAAAACTGTTCTTGACAACTAGTTGGGTTTGGGCCAAAGGATCCGTTGACTACCACCCAAAATGTTTACGTTATCAAGTAGTAATCTTCCAAGTTGTCAAGTAGTTATCCAATACTTTTATAACCATTTTAGGTGGTTGCCAACGGGTCCACTGGACATGAACTCAACAAGTTGACATGATAACTTCCCTGAGTAACGATCCAGGGATCTAAATCCTGGAATGCTACAGGTTCTAGTGACTGCTGGGAGAATGATCTTAGTTGTGGGTGCGTCTGTTGTAATTTCATCATATTACGAAAACCTGTTTTGAAATTTACTTGAAAGGAAGAAGTTTGGAATACATTTTCTTGTTCGATTGCAATTCTGCTAACAGAAAACCTATAGGATTTACTCACACATTCTATATACTTGAGACCTGAATTTTCTGATTTGATTTTGAAGCAGTTAAAATCGCTTCAGAGATAACAGGTTCTGTTACACTCAGCTCAACCCCTTATTGTGAGCTACACAATAATCTGAACAGCCTTAGGAGTGATTATCTGATCGTTATTTTGCAAGTGGCCTTTGTGTTGCTTTCTTATTGCTTATTCTTCTACTTAGTTATCCTTGGTGTAGCTGATCTACAAGTTTCTTGTTCTCATAATCGAAGATTGTTTTATTCTATTTCTTATGATGTGATCGGACTGGATAGTGCTAGAATGTTTCCATCTTGTTTTCTGGTCTCGCGACAACGCGTACCCAGGGCGATTTTTGCCGTTCGGTTTAGGCAAGCGTGTGTCTGTCTACTTACAGTGAGCTTACCATCCGAAAGACCAGCATTCAAAACTTAACCGTCTAGAACCCAAGAAATAGTTTTCGTATTCTCCGGTTGTCGATGGTAGGACCAAAAAAGGAACCTTATGGACTCGAGTCATCAAAGTACATCCAGCGCTTCTCTAATTTTTTGAGGAAATATGTCATGTATTATCTGATTATGATGTAATATAAGGGCACACGTGTGATAACGAAAGGGCATTGCTGTGAATCTTTTAAGAATACAGAGGCACACGTGTTATTGCAAAAAAGTTAGGGGTATAGTGTTATTGAGAAAACGAGAAGGGCACATGTGTAAAATCCGTAGTTCTTTTAAACAAAAAATGATGTAAAGCCGTAGAGGTTATCATCCAAAAACTTTATATTCACCGGCCAAAATTCATGGTTACAAAGACCAAGTATTCCGAAGGATATTGGCATGTTCTACAACATTCTCAACATGAAATCTTTCTCCTTGGAATAAAACATTGCATGCTAAATTGCTCACAAGGTGGTTGCTGCCTCAACCTTTATGATTGCATGTAGGTTGTTCGATGCTCCAACAAATTCCAAGAATGATTTAGAGCTCTCCGCGACAACCCTAGTGATAGTGATGCCCTCTCAGATCGTCCAGCCAGAAGCAGAAGACATCCCCAGTACCAATGCACGGACACGAGGATGGCTAGATTAGAGGAAAAAAAGAAACAATTCCCCTCCAAATGGTCTAGGGCCTTGAAACCATGCTTTTCCTTCAAGATAGGGTCCCTGAAACAATTATATCAATAATGGTGAATGCAATTATAAAATGTTGTTATACACAGTTATAAATAAATCTATTACTATCTTATATACGAAAACAAATATATGAATACGAATGCGGATACTAGCTAATGTCAAAGTAATATCCGTATCCGCATCCATTTTAAAATGAATACGAATACGAATGTCAAAATATGAATAAAATGAATATGATAGAGAATCAGATATGAATATGTTCACATTCGTTTTCATTCCTAGTACACACCCAATGAATATGAATACAGAAGCAGTGGTGATTTATAATGAGTATATTATACTATTTTAATTTTGGGGTTTTTTATGCATGTGTCCTTCGAGATTCTATAATTACAGTTACACCCTTACCTTTTTTGAAATAACTTGAGTGCTCCTATATTCTTGCAACATAATTCCACCTTCCATTAAGATAAAATACAGATATAAGTGTAATAACAGAAGGGTATAGACGTGAATTTTCTAAGAATATAGCAAGGATGCAAGTTTTCTTGCAAAAAAAAGGTAAGAATTTGACTGCCACGGCAAAATCCCGGAGAGGCACAAAGAGTAAAAAAAACCCTATAATCTTTATTTACATGATTGATACCACTTCTTTTAACAAATAAATAGTTAGATAACGAGGATATTGTTTAATCATCAAAGCAAAGGTGGTTGATTGAGTGCATCGTCGGAGAATACCTCTTTGACTTGAATAATTGATAATGGTATGGTCTTACTTGTTGGGCACGAGATTTTGATACAGTCCTCGCTAAAACAAGTAGGGATTTTTACATAATGAGATTCCATATTTTCACAATTACATTTATACGCTCCTAACTTTTTTTCTCTAATGGCAGATGTACGCTTATTTTCTTACACAATTAATACATGCACTCCTTTGGTTAGTATCATCACTTCCCCCAAATGGACGTTGAAGACAGTGTGTATGTGTAATTTGCCCCATTCTACTTCTTTGTCTTCGTCCTCATCCGGAGCCCGCTCCCTCCACCCCATGTCCTATCACCCCAATCCCTTCTACTGTAACGTCCCGGATTTAGGTCACCGACCGTTATCGAGAAAAACCGGTCCTGACTACATATTGGATTCGGATCCAGATGGATCCTTTGACAACCACCCAAAATGCTATGGCTCAAGTTGTCAAGTAATAATCTCCACCATTTATAAACCACCCTCACACTTCGTGAGTTTTAGATATAGCACTATCTTTGAGGGTATGAGTGTTACATCTACTCCCTGACCCCCTCCTCACCAACCACCTTCCGCCCTAATCCCTCTCCCTTCCGCGGCAAATCCCTCCACGTCAAGTCTCCTCTGGCTTTCTCCTTCGTCCGAAGCTCGGTCGCTCCACCCCAATCACCTATACTCCCTTACACCCTCCTCCCCAACCACCTTCACCCTGACCCCTCTCCCTTCCGCTGCAAATCCCCTCCCCCTCTGTCCCTAGAGTCCTCTTTTCTCTCCCATATGCTTACAACTCCTTTCCACCTTCGATTTTGAATTAAGGTAAAAATATCAGATACATGTATGAATGTAGGTGTTACAAGATGCATATATGAATACAAATATCATATGAGTGTGTAAAAAGGTGAACTATAACTATATAATCTGAATACATCTACAAAATACATATCGACAATTTGGATACATGTATATGAGAAAAGAATACAAATAGCTTAAGAAGTTAAACGTAACCTAAATTGAGTAAAGGGATTTTGCCACTTGTATCTCTTTTAGTTCTTTGGGCAATATTGTGTGTGTGTGTGTGTGTATATATATAGGAAAAAATGGGGCTGCCCCCTGGGGGCAGCCAACATGGCTGCTGTCACAGGGTCAAAATCCCGCTATCGATTTCGACCGATCCTGTGCGGCGTTAGCTAACCCGTAGCTAACCAGCCTTCCCGAGTAGAACGGTCACGGACGCGCTCCAACTCTTCTCGTACTCCTGCTTGCTAGCGCACCGACGCTTTCCACACAAGCACGAGCACGAACTCCGGATCGCTCAAGAACACTCTCAAGAACACGCTCAAGAACGCTTAAGAACACGACCACACGATCACACAAGCACGGGCACAAAGCTCTTCTCTTATTAGAAGGGGAACTCTCTCTCTGGAGTGGGTGTCTACAAATGAGCCACCACCTCTCCTTTTATACAAGACTCAAAGCAAGCCAAGGGACACTCATTATTACATTTACAATAATGACACATAAAGACACAAGAGACCCTTCGAGTTCTTTGGCAACCCTTCGCGTTCCTCAGCAACTCTTCGTCTGCTCGTCTCTTCGACTCCCTTGTTGTCCTTTCGTCTTCCTGCACGGTCGACGCCCAGTCAACCGCTCAGTCATCAGCACGCATGCGCTCCAACGCCCTGCTGATGCAGCTTTGCCGTAATTCACCAAGTGCCACCAAACACTTGGTCTTGTGCCAAAGGGAACCCGCGGCCTCCAGACCCTCATGCGGTAAACCCTTCCTTAGCGTTCTGCATGCTAAGGGGAAGTCCTCCAGAACTTCGCTATCGTGGCCTCCAGACCACTCTCGTACGCGTACTACCGAGCATGCTCGACAATGCTCGTACTCAGCACCTGCAACGCTCCATGCCTCCTTGGATCACCACGCATCAATATCGATACCGTGCGCCTTCGTGCGTACGCCTATGTGACCGTACCGCATTGCTCCTCAATGCGTACTACTTCACTACGTACCGCCCGTCTGCGCTCGCGTACGTACCGCTGCGTGCATCCACCATCATGTCTTGCACTGCTGTCTGTACTCGTTGCTCGCACTGCTATTAGCACCACGACACTCTGCTACCGAGCCAGTGTCCTGCGACGCTTCTCCATCACGTACGGTAGAGCCTCCAGACTCTCGTGAATAACCTCTGTGATATCCACGCATTTTCGGACTCCTCCTGAAGTCCAGCTTCATCGATCATTCTCGAGCATCCAGCTACCGTGTCTGCACGATCATTCTCGATCACGGAATTTGGGGGTGTGACAAGCCTCCCTCACCTGAAGAATCGGTTGTCCTCAACCGAGTATTCCCTCTTCAGCTGGCGTCCTGTCACGATCCTCCATCCGCTACGCACCTCCTGATGCTGCTCAATTGGAAGGATGGTGCAAGAGTGCACCGCCGCCCTTCCCGCACTTGTTCTTCCCACGAACCGCGTCCCTCCATGACTTGGTCTTCGTCGTGAGAAATGGAGCTTCCGCTGTTCGCCAACGCCTTCTTGATGAGGAGATCTCACTCCGAAGATCCTCCATCATCGTGTCGAACGTCTTCAGTCTTTCCTCCAAGGACTGGATCTGCTCCGCTGAGCGTTGGGTCTCGTACCCAACATCTGATCCTTCTGAAGAACGATCCTCCAAGACGGCGATGCGATGGGCATGAGTCCCAATGGTGGACTCCACTTCTGCCATCGCCTGCTCCAATGCTGCTACACGATCGGTAACGCCCACCATCTTCGCTCCGCTGATTGAAGATGTACTTGCACCAACAAGTATCCTCAGTTCCCGCGATCGACTGCACCGACAGTCGTTCGTAGATTTGCCCGCTTCTTGGCACCAACCAAGCTCTGATACCAATTCGCGCCAACGAATTGTATCACAAACCGTGCTCTGATACCAATTGTCACAGGGTCAAAATCCCGCTATCGATTTCGACCGATCCTGTGCGGCGTTAGCTAACCCGTAGCTAACCAGCCTTCCCGAGTAGAACGGTCACGGACGCGCTCCAACTCTTCTCGTACTCCTTCTTGCTAGCGCACCGACGCTTTCCACACAAGCACGAGCACGAACTCCGGATCGCTCAAGAACACTCTCAAGAACACGCTCAAGAACGCTTAAGAACACGACCACACGATCACACAAGCACGGGCACAAAGCTCTTCTCTTATTAGAAGGGGAACTCTCTCTCTGGAGTGGGTGTCTACAAATGAGCCACCACCTCTCCTTTTATACAAGACTCGAAGCAAGCCAAGGGACACTCATTATTACATTTACAATAATGACACATAAAGACACAAGAGACCCTTCGAGTTCTTTGGCAACCCTTCGCGTTCCTCAGCAACTCTTCGTCTGCTCGTCTCTTCGACTCCCTTGTTGTCCTTTCGTCTTCCTGCACGGTCGACGCCCAGTCAACCGCTCAGTCATCAGCACGCATGCGCTCCAACGCCCTGCTGATGCAGCTTTGCCGTAATTCACCAAGTGCCACCAAACACTTGGTCTTGTGCCAAAGGGAACCCGCGGCCTCCAGACCCTCATGCGGTAAACCCTTCCTTAGCGTTCTGCATGCTAAGGGGAAGTCCTCCAGAACTTCGCTATCGTGACCTCCAGACCACTCTCGTACGCGTACTACCGAGCATGCTCGACAATGCTCGTACTCAGCACCTGCAACGCTCCATGCCTCCTTGGATCACCACGCATCAATATCGATACCGTGCGCCTTCGTGCGTACGCCTATGTGACCGTACCGCATTGCTCCTCAATGCGTACTGCTTCACTACGTACCGCCCGTCTGCGCTCGCGTACGTACCGCTGCGTGCATCCACCGTCATGTCTTGCACTGCTGTCTGTACTCATTGCTCGCACTGCTATTAGCACCACGACACTCTGCTACCGAGCCAGTGTCCTGTGACGCTTCTCCATCACGTACGGTAGAGCCTCCAGACTCTCGTGAATAACCTCTGTGATATCCACGCATTTTCGGACTCCTCCTGAAGTCCAGCTTCATCGATCATTCTCGAGCATCCAGCTACCGTGTCTGCACGATCATTCTCGATCACGGAATTTGGGGGTGTGACAGCTGCCCCCGTCCCATTTTTCGGCGTTTTTTTATTTTTTTTTGAAAAATAAAACCATGTATATTCATCCATATATCCATCCTACATGCCATTCAAATTTCGTCAGAAACAGAGACTCCTACAGCCTCCATCTCGATGGTATCGATTTAAAAAAATCCTGTTACCGTTAAAAAATTACTGTCCGGATGGAGGCCGTAGGAGTTTCTGTTTCTGACGAAATTCGAATGGTATATAGGAGGGATATAGGGATGAATGTAAATGGTGTTATTTTTCAAAAAAATAAAAAATTTTGTCCAAATAAGGCGGGGGCAGCCACATATGACCCATATATATATATATATATATATATATATATATATATATATATATAGAGAGAGAGAGAGAGAGAGAGAGAGGGGGGGATGATCCTATGAGAGCTTGGCTTTATGAGAGCATGAGAGAAACAAGCAAGGACCGTTAGATGCTTAGTGAAAAGGAACGGTTGAGATACTTTTCCTTTCTCTCCTCCCACCTTCCCCATCTCCGTAACCCCAAATCCATCCCGTCCCCTGCCCCAACCCACCCCACCGGCACCTCTGTAGGCTCCCAATCTCCCTACGGCTTCGCACCCCTCCGTCGACCCCCTTTCTTCTCAATGCTCTCCTCCACACCCCTTCATCGATCTCCTTTCTACTCCGTGATGTTTCCTCCCGTCAGTAGTTCCTACTGCCTCCGTCACCCCTATCTCGAGTGGTGCTGGACGGACGTACTCCGTTGAGCGTCGTCACCCACCCATGACACCCTCTTCCAGGACATCAAATTTCTCCATTGCATCCCAGTTGATGTCTTTTTTTATACCCGGACATCAAATGGTTACATATGAAAAATCTGTGTTCCCTTCATTCCACAACATCTGATGTGTTCAGCTTTTCCTTAATATCTCCATTATATCCGAATTTCCCCCACAATCCTTCTTTCTGTTCGGGCATGAAATGCCTACAATTATAAGTTTGTTTTAGGTAGTGAACGTAATCTTTGATATACACCTCTAGATACCAAATTGATATCAGGCCTATTTCATAGCAGTAATTTTTCATATTAGTTGAATTTTTTCATGGTGGCAGGGAACAATTAAAAGACAAAATTTTTATTGACATTTCTATAAACTTGAATATTATTCATGGGAGTGGATCATATCAGGACTCCATTCATGAGAATCAACAATAGCATACATAGGAGAACATTGTGCTGAAAGCAAGATTGTACATGCAGGATTTGATCCATGACTTTATAATAGATGGGACGTTGAGTGCTGCAATACTTTGGCTTCCAAGACAAGGATGAAGAGAAGAGCTCGGGAAAATTGAGCAACATGCAAATAGCGGGAAAAAATCAAGCTTGTGAATGTTTTTTAACACTTGTAATCCTAGTTGCAATTGCAATGCAACTATCTTTCCAGTACATGTTCTGTAATAATATTAGACAATGTTGTATAAATCTATTGTATTTTGGATGAAAATTAGTTTGGTAAATCTTTGTTGGATATATCATAATTTTGCTGCGATGTGCAAGATTCAATCAATTTTGTTGGATATATCACAAGTTGATTCGACGCACCTTATTGCGGGCAACAACAAAAAGTAAGGATACATCACATGTAAATAACACAACCAAACTCTACATTCCTCTATACAGCTGCTGAAACAAATAAGTATATGATGTTAGGTTTGTTTGATGATGGATGGATTTGAGTAAAATGTAGAAATATTGTTCCTCCATCCACTGTAATAAAGTGGATCTCAGTATAGATCACAGTATTTTTTGTATTCAAAAGTCGATCACTGCGTGGATTCCACTGTGGGACATGTTGCATAGTTAAAACGATGAAAACTGTAAAACCTGAACAATTCCATAGTTAAATAAACCTGAACCACTCCAGTCCCAACTGATGAACTTGGAAACCCGACTTTTTGATGTTACCTAGTGAACCATATGATCAGTGAAATATGAAGTTGAACATTAGCCAATTTGTATAATGGATTGTGAATCCAATCCATCAGTTCTCCAATGCAACAACAATCAAAGGACTTGAATATTAATGCTATCAGTTCCCCAATGCACATTGTCAGTGTTATTATACTACATTGATACTCTGTGTATACTATCAATTAGTTGATGCATACTATCAATTACAAATCCTATGTAATGTGATTTATAAAATGGTCAATTTTGGAAGTTGAATTGTTGCCCTAACATATTTAAGGTTCTAACAAGATATGTAAGTAGGGAATTACTCTGATGTTGTAAATGATGAGTTCGGAAACTCTGTTCAAAATTGTCGAGTTTTTAACTGAAATATGAATCCAACCATGGATTGTTCAGCAATTTTATATCCATATATTAAAGGTAGGAGCAATTATTAGTCTTACGTATTTGTTTTATGATTTTTTGTGTAAAGAAAAATTATTTTGATTTTGAACATTATTTTGATTTCGAACATTGCCCGCTAAAACAAAATATATGCTTGCTAATTTAGTTGCATCATTTGGTTTGAGAAAAAAAGAAATGCATTATACTATATTTACTCCATCACGTATAATATGGATCTTCAGATGGTATCATATGTATCTTCAAGTGATATGTGATATACTATTTATATTCGGAATTGTTTGAATATGTGAATAAGTAAAATGTATAACATAAATGCATCATTTGATTTCTGCCATAAAATTTGGCAGAATTCAAATCACAGGTGGGACAGAGGATGCAATCAGAGGCGGTAGTGGGTGTCATGGGTGGGTGGCGACGCTCAATGGAGTACGTCCGTCCAGCACCACTCGAGATAGGGTGACGGGGGCAGCAGGAGCTAATGACGGGAGGAACCATCACGGAGTAGAAAGGAGATCGATGAAGGGGTGTGGAGAAGAGCACAGAGAAGAAAGGGGCTCGACGGAGGGGTGCGAAGCCGTAGGGAGATCGGGAGCCTACAGAGGTACCGGTGGGGTGGGTTGGGGGCGGGGGATGGGATGGATTTGGGGTTACGGAGATTGGGAAGGTGGGAGGAGAGAAAGGAAAAGCATCTCAGCTGTTGCTTTTCACCAAGCATCTAACGGTTCTGGCTTGTTTCTCTCATGCTCTCATAAAGCCAAGCTCTCATAGGATCATCCCTATATATATATATATATATATATATATATATATATAGGGTAAAATGGGGCTGCCCTCCCACCCCTATTTTCCCTCATTTTTTTATTTTTTTGGAAAATAAAAATTTGTATATTCATCATTATATCTCTCTCACATTCTATTAAAATTTCGTCAGAAACAGAGACTCCTAAGACCTCCATCCATACGTCATTTTTTTAACGGTCGCAGGATTTTTTAAATCGACCATGTTTGGATGGAGGCCGTAGGAGTCTCTGTTTCTGACGAAATTTTAATAGAATGTGAGAGGGATATAATGATGAATATACAAATTTTTATTTTCCAAAAAATAAAAAAATGAGAGAAAAATAGGGGTGGGAGTAGCCAAGTTGGCTACTCCCTGGGGGCAGCCCCATTTACCTCATATATATATAGGGGGTTTAATGGGGCTGCCCCTGCATTATATTTCGACGATTTTTTTATTTTTTGAAAAATTATGTTATATATTTGCATCATTATATCCCTTTAATATGCTATTCTAATTTCATTGAAAATATAGACTCATATGCCTTTCATCTAGAACATGTAATTTTAGCGGTCTTAGAATCATTGCAATCGAGTTGTTCTAGATGGATTGCATAAGAATCTTTCTTTATGACAAAATCGGAATGTCATATTAGGGGGATTATATAGTGATGAAAATATATGATGGTATTTTCCAAAAAAATAAAAAAAAATCACTGAAATATGAGGTGAGGGCAGCGAACAGGTAGCCCCATTAAACACACACACATATGGCTTATTCAATGAGCCTCATGCCCATTAGAGATGAGATGAGCTCTAATCTCAGTCGTTAGATCTTTATCCGACGATCAATAACTTTCGTATTGCCATCAGTAACTGAACGCATCAGTAATTTTCGTATTGCCTCAGTAACACTTTATATCAGTAATATTGAACGCATCAGTAATTTTCATATTGCTATCAGTAACACTTTATATCAGTAATACTAAATGCATCAGTAACCTTTTTATTAGGGCATTAACTTTGAATCAATTGCAATTAAAAGAAATAATTTAATCAGTAACTTTGGTTCGCATTTACGTGTAATTTTATATAAGTTACTAGAGGTATGATATTACTTACTGAAGCTTTGATATATAATATTGAAGCTTCGATAAATATTACTTACTGAAGTTTGTATTTTTAGTATTGAAATTGTTGGAGATGAAGCGGGCTCATCTCATCTTTAATGAGCACAAGTTTAACATTAAAAGGGCACGAGTGCGCAATTTGTAAGAATACATGTGGCACAAGTGCGATAACAAAAAATAAAAGGATAAGTGTTAACAGAAAATTTTTAAAGGGTACAGTTGTAAAATTGGTTTTTTTTACTTAAAAGCAGTCACAACAAATTTCAATATATAACAAAGTACATTAACTATTTTAATAATGAGAATTAAAATGAAACTAAATAAATAGATAGATAAATAACAATAAGTTACCATATTTACGGGTATTTATATGTTTCGCATTTTTTAAAAATGTTAATATTTTTATCCGTACTTGTATTTAAAGTATCCTAAAAAATGAAAATTCCAATTTGCATCCTCTAAAATTTAAACATTTGCATTCAGATCGGCAATTCATTGAAATTAAAGATACTAAATTCGTATTCTTATTTGTATTTTTTGATGTTCGAATTACAGTATCCTTAGTTACATTTGCACTTGTCACGTATAAGAAAATGATATCTAAATCTTTTATTTAATGAATTTCAATACGAGTATATTTGTATTCATTTTCACCCTTAGTTTAAGCAATGTGAATATAACTGTAATCGAAAGCATACTCGATCAGATATTAGTTTGATTAACGGATGCTTCAGTTTGTATTATAGATGGTTTACTAACAAAAGGATACAAGTGTTAACGGTACAAATACAGAAAAAAAGTATCACGCAAAAAAAAGAAAGGGCTTAAATGTAACTACGAAAATTTAGAAGAACACAGGTATAAAAATCTCTAATAAATAAATAAGATTGCTTTAGCTACGGTTACGTCTCCTTTGCTTATAAGTTATATATTTAGATCTTCGGATAAGTAAAACTGAAGTAACTTCTATCATGTGATAAGAATATTAAATCATCAATCTTTTAAATCGAATTAAATCCATCAAATTAGATGGAGATATAGTTGAACCAGTTAATCGAACCAATTTGATTATACAAGCATATAAATATATGTAAATATATATAATACATATACGTTAATTGCACCAATTTAATGAACCAATATAGTATATGTATATCTTAAATATATAAATAATTATTAGCAAAAATGCAAAGTGTATGTCACGTATAAATATATGTAATTATCTTTTCATATATATACAAGGTCATCTATGAGGGTAATTTCCGAGTGTAATGATCCAGGGTCCATCGACTTTAGGGACCTATTTTTACATGTATTCAGCTTTTAATTTACAAAAAAAAAGTATATATCCAAGTGAGGTCTTGTAGAATCAATTTTTTAATAAAACAATTCACCGAAAAATAAGTCTTGAGGAATCGGATTTTTCAATGAAACAACTCATTGAAAAATGAGCCCTTATGTAATTGATTTTTCGATAAAATAACTCATCAAAAATTGAGCCTTAATATAATCGAATTTTCAGTGAACAACTCAGTGCTAAAGTATAAAATTTAATGAAACTATATAATGACACATTGTTCATCGATTTTTTTATAAAGGTCCAATTTTTTTCTTTTACCCAGAGTCCATGAAATGTCAGAGACAGCATTGTATATGTATATATATAAGGGTTAAATGAGGCTACTCCCTAAGAGGAGCCAATTGTCTACTCCCACCCTTATTTTTCCTCTATTTTTTATTTTTTTTTGGAAATAAAAATACATATATTCATCACTATATCCTCCTAACATGTCATTCCAATTTCGTCGGAAACAGAGACTCCTATGCCCTCCATTTGAAGGGGGTCAATTTCAGCAATTCTGAGACCGTTAAAATTTGACAGTCTTGATGGAGGGGATAGAAGTATCGAATTAAGTTAAATTTTGAATGACACCATGTTGACATATTGTGATCTAAATTCCAATAAGTTTCATTTAAGAAAAATAAAAAAATACATGGGAAAAAGGATGGGAGCATGTAAGTTGACTACAATCAGGGAGCATACTCCCTTTTCCCTATATATAGTCACACATATAAATTATTTTTGCAGATACAATATTATAATTTATGCATACATATAACAACGGATTGTGTATATAATGATATAATTTTTGGATTAAGTCCTTATATCACCATTTTTTGCTAAATTTAATTCACAACAAATGGCGTATCACTTTCTAAATAACCAACAAAAATTGAATTAGCAACCGCTATTGATTACTTTTGTTATCAAAATTTGTATCAATAATAATTGTTATTTTTAGCAAAGATTAGTACAAATTGTGATGGCAAAGATACATAAAAACCGTTGTTATATGAATAATCGTTAGAGTGTCGTGATTTCATTCGTCGTGAATTTCGGGTACAAACATAGACTTTGCAATGAATAATATTCATTAGTTATTACTGTATATTTAACAATGGATGATATTAACGACCTAAACAGATAAAAATGCAACATTTTCTATTACAAACGAAACCATGTCACGGTTAACATTTATTCTCCAATAATTCCATGTCATTTCAATGATTATTAAAGAAGAAGAAAATGCAGAAACTATATTCTCCACTAGTAAATTTCCCTAATTCTTTCAGTGGGAAAAAATCCATCGAGAACAATTTCAAGAAAAAAATGCAAAAAAGGTCCAAAACAACCGGTAAATTACACATAGGTCCACTAACTACATTCGATTATTCCATAGACAGATATAGTTCATACATGGTTCCCTACCACTTCATCCGAGATTCCTGAGCATGCCCGAGTGATCGGCGTACCGCGACGAGAACGACCGTGTGAGGTCCTCCGGTTCCGCCCACATCTCACCGTCGTCGAAATTCTGCGCGTAGTCGAACGGATCATAAGCCGCCTGAGGGACGGCCTTTCCCCTTGTGGAGAACACCCTCGCCATCCTCCCCTTCCTCCCGACCACCCTCCTCCAAAACATGCGCCACTTTGACGTGGGCTTTCGCCTGTCGAAAGCCTCGAATTCTTCGTCGGGATCGACTCCCCCGTATCTCCGACTCATGCCGAAGCACTCGCGGCAGCTTGTCGCACGTGCGAAGGCCGGGAACGCCATCTATGGAGGGGGCTGCAATGGTGGTGAGGAGAGGGGAGTGGAGAAGGCATTGCTTTGTGCATGGGGGAGTGTTTTTTAATAGGTGCATCCGTCTCAAGGATCAAGATTGACCACCGCAACGCGTTATGGCCGTCGGATGGGATCTGGATCGGAGATGGACGGTGGGGATTGGACGGTGCGGTCTGATTTGGCGGGTCTGGTTGGTGGCCGCAATTGGGCACACACAGGGGTTGACCAAAGGCGAAGTATTGGACACCGATTTGGTGTCTTTTTCTTAAATAAATATAGTTGGGTGATTTGGTAATTTTCACTCTTCCATCGGCTGTTTGCGTTCCAAGAGAGATGTTGACGAAATCCTATAAATTAATTATGTGAAAACATCGTCACACACTTTGGAATGGTTAGACTAAGACGAAAAGGTGGCTTTGCTATATCTAGTATGCATTAAATCATACGAAGTTTCAAATTTTGACTTTGCACTGATCTAAGACTATCTCTTCTATTAGTCAAGATGGAGAAGGTTTTAAAAGAAGGGATTTTCATGCAGACAATGCTTAATAACTTTGCCAACTACATCATAACTAGACCTGGTCAACAAGCTTGGGGCCGCCAGTCCAGCCCGCCCAGCCTATTCATGGGTCGGACTTTGGCTCGGAGATTTGAGCATGGGTCGATCCGACCTGACTCGTAAAAAATAAAAAATATAGATATAAGTTGAACAATGCATGTATTAATATGATACACTTGAAGTTTTTCTTATGTGACACTAGTTTTAAATAAAATTTAATAGTTCATATGCCAAGTAACATGTAAACCACTTATATTAATTATATAAAGTATAAATGGTATTAATAAAATCAATTATACTTATTAAATACTATTAAAAATTCAATGATAAAATAACAAAATTGGCCGTGGATCGACCCATAGCAGGCTCTGGACAGAGATTTTTGAACCTCGATATATTCAGCCCGACCCGTATTTTAGCCAAGTCTAATCGCAACCCTTGACATCTTGATAATTATCTGATGACCCATGTAATCTTACTCCATCTTACACCTCCCAT
>JAZKJV010000965.1:548046-584023 GCA_037367405.1 Ottelia alismoides
ATGAGAGAGGTTAAGTGGAAACAAAAAACTAAGCGTACGTGGTTTAAGGAGGGTGATGCCAATAGTTGTTTATTTCATGATGTTGATAATGGTAGAAGATGACACAACCTTATTCGCTCTCCTGAGGTGGGGGAGATGCAGGTTGAAGGTTAGTGTGCCACTGGGTTGCGATGGTTGATCACTTCAGAAATGTCTACGGGAGAGTTCGGACTGGTGGGTTACACTATCTTGGCAAGGATATCCCTCGTCTATCTGAGACCCAAG
The DNA here is from genome assembly GCA_037367405.1 of Ottelia alismoides. Taxonomy (NCBI): domain Eukaryota; kingdom Viridiplantae; phylum Streptophyta; class Magnoliopsida; order Alismatales; family Hydrocharitaceae; genus Ottelia; species Ottelia alismoides. Next base: position 548,311 of record JAZKJV010000965.1, read on the forward strand.
CCTCTAAGTTGGTTCGTGCTTCTACAACAGCATAGGTCTGGATAGTAGTCTTTGATCTGAATATCAATGGATCTTCTGGATCGGATGGCTTTCATGTTTTTTTCTTTAGTGAGTTCCAGAACCTTGTTGAGAATGATCTACTAGCAATGGTAGTGGAGTTGAGGGGAGCAAAGAAAGGTTTTGAGTGTCTAAATCGCGCCACCTTGTTTTTACTCATGAATAAGGATGTCACCAGATGTGTGGAGGACTTTTGCCCCATTACTCTCTCAAACGTCATATATGTTTATTAAAACCAAGGTCCTTGCTAATCAGCTTCGTGAGGTTCTATGTTCAATTATATAGGAGTCACATGCTGCATACATTCTTGGTCGGCACATGATGGATGGTGTGATTATTGCATTGAAATGTTGCAACTTGGAAGCTAAGGACCAGATATTGCTTTGGAAGGTTAACCTTTCTAAGGCTTACGACTGTGTTGGTTGGAACTTTATTTGGTCTTCTCTTGCTCGGTGTGGCTTCATAACAAATGTGTAACAACGACTTCTTGCTCGATGCTGGTTAATAGACGTCAAGAGGGTGATTTTTTCCAACCACGAGAGGGGGTAGGATGGGTCCTCCAGTATCTCCTCTGCTTTTCATGTTGATGGCTAATGCATTGTCTCAATTGATTTCTCCAAACCTTGTAATCATCCAAACAACTACTATTCATATGAGATCATCTCATTCTACCCCATCCCAGATCCTTCAAAGTTAAGAAATATATTTTTCTTAATTTTACCCCCTCTCCCTCTTTTAGATATATATTTTAAAAAGGATGCATGTGTCTGGTAACAGCACCAAAACTAACTAGGCTAATTCTAAAACAAATCACAACAGTGACGATGCCCATTGCGAACGGAAACTCTTCTAATATTATCACGGCAGCGCCTGTTGTTACAGCAGAGGATCCGTCCGAGACTCCTCTCGGAGCGAGAAACTACATGCAGCGACGGCGTCGCTGACGGATAGAAACACCCAATTCCTTCCGATCTTCTCTATCAGCTTCGAGACCACCAGCTTGTCCGTGACCTCCACCCGCGGGTCCGCGAGCACAAGCTGCACGAAATTGAGGTAGTATAGTGCAAATTCACCAAAATTCTTAAGATTTTTTATGTTAAAAAATATGGTATTTTTTGCTTCCGTTAATTATGTCATACCTTGATGCCCTTCTCGTCGAGATTGTCCCGAATTTCGCGCAGCATGTCCACTCCCGTTTTATCGATGGACGTCACTCCTTCAAGGCCAATATGCAAATAATAAGTGCTATTAATTGGAAAAAAAATTCAAAAGGCCCCGAAAATTGGGGTGAATGTGAAAAAGGTTCTAATAAAGAAGTGTGAAATTTTGATCCAACGCCTCTTTGAAATTTACTCAAACTTTGGACCTTTTGTTCAATTTACCTCCAATATCGAGAATAAGGAATTGTAGATCACCGTCTTCCTTGCTCGTCTCCTCCTCCACCCACCTCCTGATTCTATTAAACAGGGTTACCAAATTAAAAAATATAAAATACAAAAAAGTGGGGACATAATTGTCAAGTCTATAAATAAAAAGGCTATTTTTCGCCTCGGATGCGGATACAGGTATTATCATATCCTTATCTGTTTTTGAATACGAATACGGATGCGAATACGGATATTCACGGATATTAAAACTATCTTACCATATCCTTAAAAAAAAAGATACAGATGTAAAACGGATATTGATCGTATATGAGTAATGTTAGAAATACTCTATATAAACAACTTAAATATATAAAAATTGGATGGAAAATACATGATATAAATTTAGTAAATGTGTTTTTATGATAAAAATTATACAAATATGATAAAAGAAGGTATAGAATTATGTTACATATGGTTATAAATAAATCTACGACTATATTTATATACGAAAACGGATATACAGATACGGATGTTTACGGATATCGAATAATATCAATATCCAAATCTATTTTAAAACGGATATGAATACAGAAAATCTATATAAAACGAATACGGATGTCGAAAATCTGTATAAAACGAATACGGTGACGAATCGGATATGGATATATATGTAACCGTTTGCATCCCTACCCATGACGTTTATATATATATATATATATATATATATATATATATATATATATGGAATTTGTACACCATAACCCCTAAGATTTTGCCCAATTACTTCATAACTTGTATGGTCTATAATTGAACTAGGCCTTTAGGGTCATTTGTAAAAGGGTTTTTAATCAGATATGCTCCTCTGAGATATTGCAATATCAGTTATGCCCCTCTTTTTTTGGGAATATCAGTTGCGCCTCTGACTTCTTGTCGTTCCATCACTTGTACCCCTTGGGTTAGTTGTTGTCCATCCATAATACAAATGGACGTTAACTTTAGGGATACAAGTGGAATTAATTGAAAAAAAATGGACTAAGCGATCTTTTTCCTCACCCTCTCCCTCATCCCCTATCCTCCTTTGCATGAACATGCTCCTCCCCCAAGTGATAGAACGGCAAGAAGTCAAGGGCACAACTGATATTACTAAAAAGGGAGGGGTATAACTGATATTACAATATCTCAAAGGGGCACAACTGAAAAAATCCTTTATAAAAATCCCATATATATTTAGATTGGGCAGAAAATGAAATGTGTGAAAATATATTGACCACCACCGGAACTATGCATATATTAAAAAAATAAAAAAGAGGGCGTACCTTTCTCTCAAATACGTAGCATTGGCGAAGTAGATGGCAGAGGAGAGCTTGAGCAGTAGAATACCGGATACTCCACATGTATCGGGATACTGCTCCACGTCTCTATACATACAGGAGTCGTCTACTTGCCCCAGCTTATACGTACTCGGCCTCGCAATGTACAACAATGCGCGTAGTATTGAAAGTCCCACCTGCATTGTATGCAACGTTTTATCCATTTTCGGATTCGGGTTCGGATCTTTAATCAAAATCAGCTCCGTTAATTACCGATAAGACGAGCCCGACGTCCATGCTGACGAAGACGACCCCGACGAAAGCAGCCATGCATATGCAGAAGTCGAACACGTCGAGCCGGAGCAGCCGGAAAGCCTCCTCGTACTCCACGAGGCCGATCATCGCCACGATGATGATGGCAGAGAGCGCGACAATGGGGGTGTGGCTGAAGAGAGGGGCCAGGAAGAGGAGCACCAACATCATGCACACCGACATCACCACGTTCGACATCGCCGTCTTGCAGCCGGCATTGTAGTTCACCGCCGACTTCGAGAACGGCCCTGGATGCATTTCCCCATGCCAGCTGAATAAGTTCTTGGGAGGTGTATGGAGAAAAAAAGAATGGGAGGGGCGTGCATGCAATATTTTCAAATATTTCAGGGGTTGTGGTGTAATTATTCATGATAGAGTCGCTGCGTAATAATATCTTTTTTCTTTAAAAATTGGATTGAATAGATATTTACACTAGTGCCCTTGGTTTTATATATAACCGGACATCAAATCGGGTATGTATCGGTTTTTTATTTTTATGATCGAATCAATGGGACCGACCGGTCGAGCCGATGATGACGTCAACAGTTCAAAGAAATCGGAAAAGACCGAACCGTTGCATTGTTGGTTTGGTTCATATGATTCAACCGAGTCGAACCGAGTTAGACCGGTATATCAAACAAATAGATACAAAAATGATGCATCATATCTTTTGAGGATTTGTTTACTCTTGTCCTTCTACATTTTTCCAATAACACGTATATCCTTTTTTTTATATAATTGCACGTGTCCCATATATTTTTACAAAATCAATAGTAGTGACCTCTTATTAGTACATTTGTGCTCACATTTTATACCAATATAAGGATGATACTATGAATTTTTAAGAAAATATAGGAGCACAAGTGAAATTGCTTAAAAGTTAGGGTATAAATATTTTTAAAAAAACTTGAAAGTGCATAATAATCATATTTCGTAATATATATACATATATGTGATGTAAAAAATAATAATTTTAAAATTATTTTAAAATTATGTAAACTCTAATTGGCGACAAATGTTGTTAATTTATTGCTCCTCATAGTATAACTATGACAACGTCTTCTTCATTTGTTATTGTTATAAGTGGACAAGCTCATATACAATGTGGAAAGAGAGAAGCAATGCTCATGAGTTATTGGCACATGTGAAGGAGAAGAGATAAAGGGGTACTATAAAATGGGTTAGAATGATTCCAGATGATGAATATTTCTGAAAAAAATTGTATTTTATTAATTTATTACAAATTATTTTTGTCAAAAAATAGATGGTTGAACCGATGGTTTGGTTCAATTGATTCAACCGAGTTTAAGCGGTCCAACCGGATTTTGATCGATTTTGTCTGATCGTTACAAGATAAACAAGATGTGGCTATAGAACTATATCCACGGATGTGGGGTTGTGGCCACGGAATTGAGCTTTGGTCACCAAACGTCGTGGCCAGTAGCCATAGCTACAAGTCTCGTCGCGAGAGTTCTCTAACCACGAATATGTTATAGCCACTACAAGTGGCCACAGAACTTGTCGTGGCCACAACTCTTGTATGAAGACGTTGGCTACGGATTATGGATACAAGAAACTAGTGTCCATGGAATTATCGTGGCCACAACTTTCCGTAGCCACGTTATATGGCTACAACTCATTTTTCTTGTAGTGGGTTTTTATTTTCTGAATAAAAATCGGGTGGTTGGACAGTTTTTCCTCCGGTTCTTGGTTTAATCGATTCAACCGGCCGGTTTGATTCGGTTTTTAAAAATCTTGGTTTGTAGTGTTTTGCATGAAAACTATCACGTGAAAATCCTTTATTTATTTCACAATTACAGATAAAGAAAAAAACTAGTAATGTTTAATATACCAGATGTGATGTAGCAAGAAGTGAAGGATCCGGCAATGTTCATCATTCCAAATGCTATCATTTCCTTGTTCCCATCTATCTGCTCGTTCTTCACCATTGCCAAACTTCTTCCCACTGCAATTCCCTCCTGAAATTCAAATAAAATAAATATAGATATACAGAGAGAGAAGAAAGTGCCCCTATAGGTACACACAAGTTTGTGTGTGCAGAGGCCGGTTGTAAAAAGAGTACGGGTCGAGCCACTCGATCAAGATGGAGCGGCTCATACGATAAGGGCTAAGAAAAATTAGGATTTCATGTGTGATTGAGCTGCTCAGCCTGCTCTCTTCTTTACTTCCGGCCTTTGTAGTACTGGACTTATTTCGTAAGAACCGTTGATTGTTTATTATTAGATGATATTCATTAAACTAGATCGTTGCCGCTTACCGCGAGAGCAAGAAGACCTGATATGAAAGCAGCCTTCAAGATGGCAGGTAGATATGGCCCTTTAAGTTGCAAGTCCCCTATGGATATTGGATTCAGACCTTTCTTCAATGGACCAACCTGCACATTTGAACTATATATCATGAGATTTTCTGAAATACTAAGGTATCGTTTGTGTGACGGGTTAAACTCCCCTTTGGGGAGTTTACCCCCCTTACCCCACACCCCTTATCTCCCTGTGGGCCTCACTTTATTTATTTTTTTAAAAAATAAATAAATCAATTTTACATCATCAATCCTATCAAAAAATAATATATTATACCATCATATCATATAAAAATTATAAACTACTCCACTTCTACTCACTTTTCCAAACTTCAATACAATCACATCACAATAACTACTCACTTTTTCAAACTTCAATAAAATCATATCACTCCAAACCCACTTCTAACCCACCCCCAGTTTAACCCTCTATCCAAACACCAAAATCTAAAAACATATTACCTTCTACCAGTTACACTTGTCTTAACCCGCCAACCAAACGCACCCTAATACTTTGGGTGGGTAACCCCCAATACCCACACTTTTAACCCATTAGTGTGGCCCACTCCCTTCCCATCAAAAAATATAAATTATACCATCATATCATCTAAAAATCATAAAATACTCAACTCCTACTCACTATTCCAAATTTCAATACAATCATATCACAACAACCACCCACTTTTTCAAATTTCAACACAATTGTATCATAATAACTATCAACTTTTTCAAATTCCAATACAATCACATCACACAAACCCTCCCAACCCCTAACCCACCAATCAAGCACACAAACACAAAATCGGATTATCCTCCCCTGAATAACCCACGAACCAAACGCACCCTAAGAGAGTGAAGAGGTGTCAATTCAATTCAAAATTGTCCAACCTGCACTTTTTTTTAAAACACGTTTGATTGGGGGGTTACCCGTCAATTTGGACGGGTTACCCCCAAACCCTACATTCCTAACCCATTAGTGGGGCCCACTCCCTTTACATCAAAAAAATATATATTATACCATCGTATCATCTAAAAATCATAAAATACTCAACTTCTACTCACTATTAAAACCTTTAATACAATTACATCACAACAACTACCCATTTTTTCAAATTTCAAAATAATCATACCATAATAACTACCAACTTTTTCAAATTTCAATACAACCACATCACACAAACCCTCTCAACCCTTAACCCACCAACCAAACACACTAACACATAAACGGTTATCCTCCCCCGGATAATCCATCAACCAAATGCACCCTTAGAGTACGTTTGGTTGGTGGATTTTCCGGGGGTTATCCGGGGGTGGGTAACCCGTTTTTGTTTTTGTGTGTTTGGTTGATGGGTTAAGGGTTGAGAGGGTTTGTGTGATGTGATTTTATTAGAATTTGAAAAAGTTGATAGTTATTATGATAGGATTGTATTGAAATTTGAAAAAGTGGGTGGTTGTTGTGATGTAATTGTATTGAAGTTTGGAATATTGAGTATAAGTTCAGTATTTTATGATTTTTAGATGATATGATGGTATAATATATAATTTTTTTGATGGGAAGTGAGTGGGCCCTATAAGTGGGTTAAAAATGGGGGTTTTGGGGGGTTACCCACCTAAAATGGGGGATAACCCCTAATCCGAACGACCCCTTAGGATTTAGAGTTTAGGATTTAGTTTTTTTTGTGAACGTTTTTACGACGTAACACCCTTTTTTTCTTAAAAAAAGAGATCATAGAACAGGCAATTCGATATCAAAGTTTAGGGGCTAAGACGTAAAAACCATGCGTGTAATTTGCGCATACCGTATGGATCCCGTGTTCCTCCGCGTTGGTTAAATATGCAAAGACCCCTCCGGTAATGACAATAACCAATGGAGACATTGCCGATACCCAAAAGAGCTCTGGCTTCTTGTTTTTCTGAGGAATTTTGCAATTATTCAGAGGTTATCACGGTAATCTTCGCAGAGAGTATATGTAGAACAGGAGTGAAGTAAAAAAGAAAAGGAAATAAATATTATTAATATAAAGCAAAAAAAAGGAATAAAACAGGATCACCAAGTGCCTTGTTAGGAGAAGGAAGATGAGGAAAATAATCCCAAGAACGGTGCTCTGCCATCTCCACTGCAAATTAATACAGACATTTATTAGCCCAATTAATAATAAAAAAAGGAATTTAACTGATGTGATAATATATATTTTACTATTGAAGAACCACACGTGTTTCTTCGTACACCTACGCTATTCGATGTTAATCTATAATGGTGCAAAGGAGATTTTATGCCATGATCCTTCAAAGTTTCAAACCACAACCCCATAGTTTTTATAATCACACCACTATCATCACACCACTATCCTAGTAAATCACGCCACTTACCCATGGTTTTGAGATATTTAATAGCTCCTCGAATTCAATTTTAATTGGATTTTTTTGACAACCACCCAAAATACTTAAATTCAATTTGTCAAGTAATAATTCTCACTACTATCGTAACTAGGGTATAAAAAACAGATTGGATCGATTGGTCGGACCGGGTCCAACTAGGAACCAGCATCGAATCGATCGGTTCGGCTAGTTTTATGAAAAAAAAGAAAATAAAACCGAATTCAACTGTTGGGTCGAACCGGTTCAATCGGACCAGATCAGCTCGGTCGAACATGTTTGAATGTTTGATACCCACATAATATTTTGAAAAAAATCATACATTTGTATCCCTTTCGGAAATTCCTAACCCTCGATACCCAGACCTGAGTTGAACCTTCAACAGTGCTGTCATCCCCTCCATTCCTCGTTGCCAACTTCACCGTCACTACCACCAACTCTGCCTTAGGGGATGTTCGTTTGGAGTATAAGGAGGAATGGAATAAGGGGAATAAGCCCCCAACACGCTTCCCCGTGGTACGACTATTCCCCATTATTTCATCTTATTTCACTCTTATTCCTATCTTTATCACACCTTACCTACCTTTATTTCACCTTATTCTCCTTATTCTTATCCTCCAGCTGAACGGAAAATAGACCCTTATTCCTCTAATTCCCCATCCTTATTCCTGCTTATTCTCCTACCGAACGTACCCTTAGGATTTAGGGTTAAGGGTTTTGTGATCTCAAAATGCGGTCTTCTCTCCTCCAATGAACAAAGCTCTCTCTACAACCACCATAATCATGGCTCTGACTTTCTCCATTCTATTTTCCGTAGCAAAACAAGGACCTTCTACAGTTCTACTCATATATCCGTGAAGGATGAATTCATATGATTTAACAGAAGATTTAGGTTGAGTTTTGAGAGCACTTTGAAGTAATTTGGAAAATCTTGAATTTTGAGGGAAATTGGAAGTCAGTAATCTTGTTTAGAGAAGATCTAGAGCTATACTTGATTTTATATGTCAAATCTGTTCAGCCAATGTCCATAGATCCATAGCTTAGCAGCTTTTCATAGTTAATTTTGATGGAGTCAGATTCTTATTAAATGAGTTAGTTCAAAAGGGATTTAGGAGAGATGCTAATGAGTGATAGTCTGATCGAAGTGCTATTAAAGTTTGCTCAAAGGAGATGAATTAACAGATCCGCGATAAGATGATATCGGTGATTGACTGTCCAACTTTCTTGCAATTTAAAGTAATATGTAGTTGATATCTAAATGGATTGATGGTATCGGTGATAATCGGTATATTTGTTTATTTGATATTGAAGTAAAATATGTTGTTGACCTTCTCCCTCATTAGTAACATGCTACTCTATCAAAAGATTATTTAATGGATACATATTATATATAATATTCGGTTTTTTCAGTTCACAAAACAGGTTCAATCAGTAAATTAAGTCCGATGTGATTTTTTTTCCGAGTCAATACATATGACGACATCTAGGGATGGGCACTGGGTTGGGTCGGCCCGACCCAGCCCGAAACCCGGACCAAAAAGCCCGACCCAGCCCAAGTCCAAGAAGACATTGGGTCGGGCTTGGGTCTAAAATGTCGGCCCAAATTAAATTTGGGCCGAGCTCGGGCTTGGCTTGGCCCAATCCGACTTAGTCCAAGGCCTGGCCCGACAAAGGCTCGAGTGGTGGCCCGCAGTATGGTCCGAGATTGAGTCCAAGATCCAGTCCAAAGGTGGCCCGCGAGCCTTAGCCATGGACATGTCCCCTCTCAGCTCCCGCCCTCACATCAAATCATGGTTGATGTCCTAGGCCCCTAACCCCTATCGCATGAGAAACCCAAATCCCACTCCCAAAACCCCAAGTTCTCTCGTGCGACGGCCGTGATTCTTTTCGCCCTAGCTCTAGGTAGCGGTGGTGGGCTCTTCATGTGGTGGCAGTAGCCAACAAGTCACCATGTCCTCTGTTGCTGGCAGCCACTCCTCCATTCCCTTCCAGAGCTTTAGGCTCTGGTCCTGCGACCAACCAAGGATTAAGTCCTCCGTGGCCGATCGCCCTCTAGGCATTTCTATAGGGGCTTGAGGCTTGAGCCGACTACCCACAGTGCCCCCCTATGGCTTCTCAATCCTCACTACGATTTTGTTGTCCTCCAAGGCTCCAAGCTTAGTTGCTAAGGTATCATTGTTGAAGAATATTTTTTACAAATTTTTTGATAGCAACTGAAATTTAATTATGTGGTGATTTTTAGAATTTTTGACATTATTTTGTCACTAGAACACCATTATTTTATAATTGGAGAGATTGATATACAATTTTATAATATTATTTCACAAGCAATATAATATTATTCCTCATTTTGTTGGTTAATATTTTGTCTTATATTACACGTTAGGAGGATGGTATGTTGAATCTAGGGGGTTTTCAGGCTAAAAATCATCCACGTAGTCACAATTATTGAAATAGGAAAGGATTGAATGTTGTCAAGAGAAATTCGTGGCAATTAGTCATGACGAACCCAAGGCATGTCTATATAGGTCGGCAGAACATGTCTAGGCTTGGGCCGGCCTGGCCCAAGCCTGGCCAAAAGGAAGTGGGCTGGGCTTGAACTTGGGCTGAACAATAACGAGATTTGCGGGCCTCGACCCGGCCCAAGGCCCGAAATAATTAGATGGGCTTGGGCCTGGGCCCTTCCGGGCCCGGCCCATGCCGATCCCTAACGACATCATGTTGATGTCATAACCGGTCCGATTTTTTTGAACCGCAATCCGATCCTATCAGATAAAACCGAAGACTGACCGGTCCAATGTCATGTCCAGTGTTTCAAACCTTTCTCGTAGCCCACTCTCAAACTTCGTAAGTTTTAGATATCAGATTATATTTTCTTGATACCACAGCCTCCCTCACTTATATTCCTAACCATGAATGGCATATCACTAACTCCCATTTAAACATAGATGAAATAGTTATTTTATATTAGATATGACTGCTTTCTATTTTTTTGCTTTGCTCGAGCCTGATGACAAAAAATCTTCATTGTCCAATTCCGGTGAGGATGAATACAGAAGAATCCACCTATCTAAATAACAAAGAAATCAGATATGGGTAATCCTATATTAAAAGTGTAATTAGAAGATAAAGATAAAATTAAGATGAGCACGGAAAGAGAGTACTTATGGGAGAAATTAATAAGAGCAGACCTCATGGCTCTGCGAGATGAGGGAGCGGACGACGGAGACGACGTCCGTTTGATGTGTGAAGTGCCGAAGGCCGAAGAGGCCCTTCAGCTGCTGGAGGATGATGATGATCGCCGTGCCGCTCATGAACCCCGTGATCGTCGATCTCGACAGGAAATCCACCAATATCCCTAACCTGCATTGATACATTATCATAATTAATCGTAATAACATACTGTCATATTTTCATGATCTCTCGGATTTTCATGGGTATATTTGGAAAAGGGTCCTGATGTAAATATGAAAAAAAAAGTAGGGGTGGGAGTGTAATATAATGAAATTTGTAGCATGATCTTCTGTAGTAACATGAGAGAGCTGGAGTGATACTTTAAGGGAGGAGAAGGGAGGAGTGGTCGGACCTGAAGATGCCGAATGCGGTCTGGAAGAGACCGGTTAGGAAGGCGGCAGTGAAGAAGAGATGGAGGTAGAGCTCGGGATCGTCGGCGGGCGAGACCTGTTCTCCAATCATGGATGCTAGCAAGAGGGACACCGCGGCGAGCGAGCCCACCGCCAAGTTCTTAGAGCTCCCAAAGATCGCATACACTAGCGGCGGGACGAAGCTCGAATCTGCATCAAAACATGTGAGTTCACGTATTTAGGGATGCGTTCGGTTACATGACCGACTTTTAATTGCTCGTCTATATATAATCAGTGTTGAGGTGAGGAGAAATATCAAATTTTTTCGATGTGGTTTTGAGCATGATATTGAATTCATTGTATACAAGGTCGCGAAAATCGGAACTTACCTTAAAGGATCATATGATGATACAAATATGGTGTAAGAGTTAACAAGAGTACATGGGTGAATCAATAAGATTTCAGGGGTTCTATGTAATAAGACATGATTTTAGGGGACTTGGTGTAAAATACCCCTTCATTGACAATGCACATCAAACCATATATTTGTAAAAAAAATTCATTGATAATCTTAATATTATAGACATTTTATATACTTATCAAATATTCTGATTATAGAATATACATGTAAACTTGCAATATTAAATGAAAAGCCATGTGAAATTTGCCATGTAAACCTCCCCCATCTATAAAAATATCCTTCGTATTTAATAGCGACCGCGTATAAACTACCAATTTTTCAAAAAATACCGAGGTACGCTAAAAGAAGGGGTTTTATTTGCAAAATAGATAAATTTATAGGGGTGTTTCTGTAAACAGAAAGTTCGGATGTGTACTTATGCGTGCAAACTCACAGGTAGGGATGCAAACGGATACTGATATATCCGTATCCGATCCGGCACTGTATCCGTTTTATACAGATTTTGACATCCGTATTCGTATCCGTTTTAAAATGGATACGGATATGGATATCATTTTGATATCCGCAAACATTCGTATCCGTATCCGTATATCCATTTTAGTATATAAATATAGTCGTAGATTTATTTTTAACCATATATTCATATTTCTCTACCTTCTTTTACCATATTTATATACTTTTTATGATACAAACACATTAAGTAAATTAATATCATGTATTTTTCATCCAATTCTTATATATTTAAGTCGATTCTATAAAGTATTTCTAACATTACTCGTGTGCGATCAATATCCGTTTTACATCCGTATCCGTTTTTTAAAGATATGGTAAGATAGATTTAATATCCGTCAATATCCGTATCCGCATCCATATTCGTATTAAAAAACAGATATAGATATAGTAATACCTATATCTGTCCGTATCCGACCGTTTGCATCAGTATTTATTTACATAAGAAATACATTGGCTAGAAAATATTATGTTCCTTATTTGGTGCTCTCAAACGAAAACTAATTATCTCCACGCGTGTAATTATACCCATACCAATATCTTAAATTTCACGCGAAAAATTCATTGATACACCTCAGATTCTTACTATATATAACCGTGACCATTGATTTGTTTCCTAAAATATGTTCTAAGAAAACTAAATTTAACACCAAATATTTTTTTTCAATCCTTTTATTTTATATAAGGATCAATATTATTCTTTTAATTTTTCCGACATCAAAATTTAAAATTTCGAGGTTCGACATCAAGGAGAGAAGAAGAAGAGAAAGATAGGGACACTAACAAAGTCCGATGATGGGAGGAAGATTGGCTAGCCGGGCGTAGCTGATCCCTTGAGGGATCGTGAGACTGGTGATGGTCACCCCGGCTAGGACATCGTACTTGAACTTCTCGACATCGTATCGAGGCGCCCATTCTAGCACCGGTAGGAAGTACTCCGCCACCGTCCTCACCTTCGTCTTCCCTCCTACGATCGATTGACGGAAGGGATCCTCCGGAAAAAATGTCTCCTTAAAGCCCGATCGGAAGGCCTGGCACGCGGTCCTCGACGAGTCGAGGTTCACCGCGTGCCGGCAGGCATGGCCGCCTTCACGGCCATCGCCGGGTGCCGTCACCATCTGAGGGAAGGGAGAGGGGTGGCAGTTGGAAATGGCAATTGGCTCTATTTATACGGCCAACAAACTATTCTCGGCACATAATCCGATCGCGACAACCGAAATGTGCGGTGGGGGAAAACATGATGTGATGACGGTTGCTGATTGGAGTGGGATTCTTCCCGATCTGAAGAGATCTCAGCCGTCGGATCCTGATGAGATCTTGGATGTGGTGATCATATTCCCATGATGCGTACGTGCGGCAGTTTTTATTTCAAGTTACACAAAGGTCTTCTAACTCCCCCATTATTACTTTTTTTATAATTCAGATATAACATTGAAATTGAGCAAAAAAAACATGATAAAATGGTCGTTAAAAAAGAAACTCGCATCCTCTATTGGATTTGCCATGGTTCGATTAACTCAAACAAATTAACTCAAAAAGGATCAAATTGAAGGAAGGATTTGCGGTGTTAAACGGAGCAAGTTTACAAAGGTTAAGCGATAATTACAAAGAATACAATGTCAAGAAAGTAAATATCAAAGTTACTAAGATTTGCGATCTAAAAGTCTCAAGAATTAAAGTTGTTCGTAGCTCTCAATCAAAATAGTAACAGGAGCTCAACGGAATGGCATGTGCCCGAAAACACGAAAGATGACGATAGCGTGCACCTAAACTGCAAGAATCACAAGTGCATTACCAGAAGGAATTGCCAATACTTTCGATTACATTACAAGAAAAATGGGTTGTGGTCACGGAATATGGTTACGGAAACTTATGGCCACGATAATTCCGTGGCCACTAGTTTCTCATAGCCACAATCCATGGCCAAAGTCTTCATATAAGAGGTGTGGCCACGATAAGTTCTGTGGCCACTTGTAGTGGCCACGGCATATTCGTGGCTAGAGAACTCTCGCGACGAGACTTATAGATGGCATATCCGTGGCATATCAAGACCAGGATTATCCCGAGAAATTTCCCTTCCCGCAACTCTCTTCTTAGATGGAGGAAAGGAACCTTCTGCATCCGCCATTATGGCAACTAGTGAAGATTTATGGTAAGGTGTTCCTGTACCAAAAACAATTGAAGAGATCTGAATTTGAATAATCACAGACCGTACACCTACAAAAATAAGAAACTCGTACAAAAATGCAGGACCATATAGAAAAATATCAGAAATAAAGAGCTGAACCATAAGATTACAAAATTTGAAAGATGGTAGAGTGATAGCACAGAACCATGTCAAAGAAACCAGCAATTAATATCTGAAACTGCACAATATATTCTATGAAACAAATGAGATCAAATTTCATTCACAAAATTAGTTTCACGACCTAAGTGGAAAACTTTTAGCTGTCTTTCCTCAGTCCATGTAAAGTGTACTATAGAATTTTCCACTAGTGCAAGCAACCAAATCTAAAAGATTTAATAAATACAAGCCAGAAAAGCCTGACCTGATTAAAAAATATCCAGCACTTTCTTCAAGTGTAATAACCCAATTTAATCGATGTTTAACATTCGTCCCAGTTATATTGTAGCATCCAACGGTGTACAGACATATCTAGAGATATGTCGAACACAAACTCTTGAGGGAAATCAATTATAACATTTTTATAAAACAATAGATTACCCCTCAATCTATCATCGCCTGACAAAGGTTTAAGGAAGTCTCTTTAGGCTACTTAGGCACTTTTTGGTCTTCCCTTCGCTCTGGACAATCGCACGGAGGGAATAGGTGAAACGCGCCGTTTCTATGGTACGAACTACGAACAGAGCATCGACTTCGCAACTTTATTGGATCGCCGACACAAAATGGGTGATCTCGACTGCTAAGAGGAAGCAATTCAAATTTTGATCTTAACATATCGGTTGGTTTTAATAGTAGGCACCTCGTCGGGAAGTTTGTGGGTTCATCATGAATTAGGTTAAGGGCAAATGGTTTCGGGATCCCGTAGTGCGCATTGACTCCTAGCTCTTCCTCGCTAGTCTTCAACTGCTTCTGGGAATCCACAGTATCACCAACCTCGGATTTCCTGAAGGAGAGGGGATAGTCTCTGAGGTCCCTTCCTTTGTGCTCAGCTTTCTTCAGCGCTTTTCTGAACTATTTCTTTGTTCTCAACTTCGTCACCCCTCGTTGCACTCAAAGCTTAGTAAGCAAAGTGGAGATCCTCACTTCTTCGCCTGCCTCCGTCCTCAAGCCCTCAGTCAGGCTTGGTCATTATCCTTGTCTCTGGCTCCACCGTGTTCCAGGGGTCCCTCGTATCCGCATCGAAAGTGAACAACCCATCACAGATCAAGCCTATGTAAGGAAGCCCTATTGCAGGGTGTCTTGAGACCTCCGTTCTAGAAGGAGAGCCAGAGGGAGCTAGTATCCACCTGCTTAGGGCATTCCTAGGCAATAACTGAATGTCTACTAGACCCTCGATGTGGATCCTCTGCCTAACTCGCTCGCGTAGTCAACTCCGCTCCATTTTCTCGAAAAAGACGATCGAGTCCTAGCACTTTTCTCTTTAACTTTTCTCTTTCTGGTCAGTAATGGAAGCAATCATCCCTACCGTCGTCAAATAAGAGCACACCTGGCTCTGCCCATTGACAAGGAATCGATTCTATGTCCAAACATCACATGCCAGCGGATGTAGTCACCATCATAGGTACCCAAGATATTGTATTTAGAGAAATAGATAGATAGTCCCCCGCGACGATCAGGACCCGACAAAGGGGACAGGCACGAAGTCCAAATGAATTGTTGTTCGCAAGGCTGGCTCGACGCTTGCAGAGACGGAAGAGAGAAAGCTTGGCTCGACTGGATAAAAAGGAGTAGGTAAAGTCGTTTCTAAGGTCTTGACGCTCTGTTTGGTTCCGGAAAGAGAATAGGTATCTCATCTAGTCGGTTGAGTTTCAGTGCAATATAAGTCAGTGTCCCCAGGAATCCACCTGCGACACCGCATTTGATTATCAACTTCAACTAACTATATAATCCTTCAAAAATCAAAGAATTCGGGGCATCTCAACAACTAGTAATATAAAGTCACCTCACTTAATACTGTGAATCTTTCATGATGTATCGTAGGAACATTTTCAATACAGTTCGGATTGCTAGGTCCCGACCAAGGTTCTACTACAGATGATAAACAAGGATGATTTTTATGGTTGTTTTCCCCAATTATATTGAAGCATATAGCAGTGTAAAAGACATATCTAGAGATAAGTTGAACACCAACTCTTGAGGTAAATCAATTATAATATGTTTCTATAATAATAGAGTACCCTTAATCTATCATTGTTTGACAAGGGTTTAAGGGGGCCTTCTTTAGGCTTCTTAAGCACTTTCTCGACTTCTCTTCGCTCTGGACAAGGGAGCGAAGAGAGCAGGCAAAATGTGTCGTTCTCCATGGTACGACAGCATGAAAACAGTGATCTCTGACCATGAAGAGGAAGCAATTCGGACTTTGATATCGACATTGATTTTTTTACCATGGGCATCTCGCCAATAAGTATGTGGGCTCATCATGAAATTACATGAATAAGGTTGGGGACAGGAGGTTTCTGGATCCCGTATAAAATGCTTCTTTTATGCCTCAAGTCTCCGCAATCGCTCATTTTTCATTTTGTAATTCTACCCCTTCTCATTCAACTCACTTAAGATCATGGCTCTTCCATGATGTAATAGGAACTTCAATACAGTCTAGATTGCTAGGTCATGTTCATTGTCCTGCTACAGATGATACACGAGGATAATTTTTATGGTTTTTTCCTAATTATATTGTAGTATTTAGCGATGTAAAAGACATATTTAGAGATGTGTTGAACACCAACTCTTAAGGGAAATCAATCATAACATTTTTAAAATAACAGAATACCTGCAATCTATCATTGCCGGACGAAGTAACGAGGGTTTAAGGGGGTCTCTAGGCTTCTTAGGCATTTTTCGCCCTTTCTTCGCTCTGGACAAGAGCATGGAGTAAGCAGGCAAAACACGTCATTCTTCATTGTACAAGCAGAGCATCTACTTCGCAACTTTGGACTGTCGACACGACAACAGTGATCTCTGACCAGGAAAAGGAAGCAATTCGATCTTTGATCTAGAAATATCAATTGTTTTTAACCGTAGGCATCTCGCCAGGAAGCTTGTGGGCTCGTTGTGAACTAAGTTGGGGGCTGGCGTTTACTGGATCCAGTGGAAAACGCTTTTTTTATGCCTCAACCCTCAAGTCACTGCCAAAGCTCGTTTTCATTCTGTAATTCTACCCCTTCTTCATTCACCTCACTTCTTAATATTGTGGTTCTTCCATGATGTATCTTAGGAACCTTTTCAATACATTCCGAACTGCTAGGTCCCATTCGAAATTCTGGTGCATATGATACGCGAGAAAGATTTTTATGTTTGCTTTTTCTTCGGATTGTGCATATAAAACTGGCATATCTTGAAGAAGCTTGAAAAGCACTTCCAAGGACAGAGATATCATGAGATTCATGCCAGGAAAGACCATTTATATATCACATTATGTCCATTTTGAAAATATGTGCATACTAGCATCAGTGTGTATATTATGGAAAATATATATACACAATTAAAATAATTTGATGCATAAACTAATACTTTTATCAATACCAACTACATGAATTTTTTGCTTCTAAACAAATCAAATTTGGATCCTACATGTCCTTATATCCAACAAAGTCATGTATTCCTTAGTAGTCTCTTTCCAACACTTCTTCCATATTCCTCTTATGAGGCTTCTTCTAATTTCCAACACACTCAAACTGAAGCACTAGAGGTCTTCTTTTTTGCACATGCACAAACACTTTAGCCGAGATTCTTTCATTTTATTTGTAGTTGATGCCACAACAATCTTTTGGTTAATATTGTTGTTGTCAACACTCACAGCCTTAAATCATTTGCAACTCTCATTGCAACTGTCTAGTATTTTCCTTGTCAATTCAAATGTATCTTCTTGTTAAAAAGAACAGCTGAAGCGACTCTCCTTTTCATTCACTTCCCCCACATAAATTCCACGTAACATCTTCATCAGTTCCTCCATTACTTTGAACAATAAATCCTGAAATTTATCTGATGGAATTACTTCCTGCCAATTTTCACTAACATATATATTAACTACTAATTTCATTTACCACGGTCTTAGAAAATATCCACTAATTGGTAAAACCCTGCTACGTAAGAGATAGAGAATAAATTTGTATATATTAACAAAATAAATGTCCTTATTCAGTGAATGTAAACACCTTCATCCACGGATACATGTTGTCTCCTATGATAAATCTACGATGTTAAATAGATTATTACAACCTTGATAAACTCCTAAGATAAATCTACGATGTTAAATAGATTATTACAACATTGATAAACATGGACTCAAGTTTATTCTTAGATAAAACTAAATGGACAACTAAAAATATTTGAATAAAACATGGAATGTCGGTTTTCTTATTATGTGCAGCTTCCTCTCTTATTTCTTTTCTTTTCCTTCCACAATACATCCATGGGTTTATCGCCATTCTAACATCAAAATGCACATGCACGCCTCCAACAGTTCTCCATCTTCTTCTACTCTTTTTTCCCTTCACAAAATCTAAATTAAATATATCAATTCTTCCAAACAAACATGTACATCGTTTCCTGTACTTTCAAGTTTCAAACACTCCAATGCACATATACTCGATTGCCCCCAATACTCATCATTCCTTCCATCCAAACAAACCCTCTCTTTTTAATTATCTCCGCTCATGTCCCAAAGCTCAAATTTCTTGTTGACCTCATCTTTTGCCTCATCCGTTAAAACAATATCAAATGCAAACAACATGTACATACACAAGGTATCAAACATTCCCAATCCTCTACGATTAGATGTAATATCTAGAAAATCGGATCTCAACCATGTACAAGCTTCAACATATTCAAACAAGGTATGCATGAGTGATCAACCTGCAACATTACTTCCAAACTTTGAATTAGAAATATGCATCTGGCCTGCAATCGCCATAAATGTCGTCCCTACTTGTTACAAAAATAACAAGAAAGCCTTTTCCCACATTAAGAAGGGTTGATTACTTAAAGTAGGCTTCAGCTATGTTCATAATGCAATGAAGGGCTGAACTACTTCAGGATCTTGTGTACCTATTCATACCTTGCATAAAGTAATTTTTTTTATTCAAACCCTAAAGAATGAACATCAACACATGATAACAAATTTTTCATACAGTTAGCAGGGGATCATAGCTCAGATTCCCTGTAAATGTGCTATAGTGCAATGAAGGGCTGAACTACTTCGGGATCTTAGGTACCCATTCAACCTTGCATAAATAACTTTTTAAATTGAAACCCTAAAGAATGAACATCAACACAAGATAACAAATTTTTCATATAGTTAGCCGGGGACCATAGCTCAGCTTCCTTGTAAATGTGCTGGATCATAACTTCATGTCTCTATGTTGCATCAAATTTTTCTGAATTTCGCAATTCAGAGCCTTATTATTAGTGAAGCCTCGTAATCAAATGTATGAGCACACATTTCTTGATGATAAATAATTGAATCATTTTCCACATTATTTAAAAGCAAAAGATCCATGGGCCAATAAAAAATGCACCCATCAAGCAAATATTAAGGCCAGTGCTCACTTGTCAAGGAATACAGTAGTGAAAAGATAATCCAATGAAAATCAGGCATAAAGGAACCAAAATATCGATAATAATTTTGATGCAGAAACTACTGTACACTACAATTCAGAGGGCAGAAAGACTGCGAATGTAAATAACCGATTAGCATTTTATTGAATGTCAGCAAAGAGTATGCTAAAAGAATTGAGCAGAATAAAGGCATACTGAAGAATGGACATTCTTTATTTGTGCAGGACATTCAATAAAAAGAGTAAGAAATTTATAATGTCCAAAAAGATGTACACTAACTGGGGGAAGGCATATAAAGTTGCCACCATATGACGTGATAGTCCCCATCAAACCATCTAAACCTCAAGAATATATGCAGGTAGGACACACGCAATAGACTCATGACTGGTCTTATGGACAGAGCGGATCTTCCGTTGAAAATTGACACCAGGTGTCAATTGTCATATCAAAATGTTCTTTATCATAATATATCATATTACAAAACAAAACGGAGGAAACCCATAAATCATGTCCACCCCAACCAGCCACCAAAAGGAGCACAAACAAGACGCATTGAATACAGCATTCTTCACATAGCTCCATCATCACTCAAACAGTGTATATTTTTGCCTCTACCATAAAGATCAAATTATGAGTAGCATTGTATGAATGCAAATCAATTATCCAAGTCCCGCCAGTGTAGATTGGATCCCTGGCCAAATTTTTCTCCGTAGAGCTCTTATTGAAAGTTTCAATTAGCATTCCATCCAAAGCAACACATACTACGCACAAACCCTTCACACAAAAGGCACAAAAGAAACAACTGGGAACATACAACTGAGAGGGTAGACTATTCCCAACAAGAAGTTGCCTTCTCGGGGTAGATAGATGGACCCGGAAAGTTCTTGAGATGCATCAATGAAAGATCCATTTTTTATCGAGACTTTCCGTATTAGTTAGCGAGTTAGTTCCCTAAACTCACTCCAACTCATACCTAGATAGGTGTGAGCACTATTACTGGTGGTTGACTCAAGGTCCACTTCAAGGCAATGAGCGTAAACAACAATCGACGGATGGTCTTTCCGTCACCTTAATCAAGAATTCATTGCCGTGATTTCAGGATTGCCATGTCTGTTCTAAAGATAAAGATGGCATGGTCCCGGGATTTGGTTAAAAGTTCAATTTTTAAAGAATTGCTTTGATAATCCTTGTTACGAACCTCCTCTTTAGTGCCACCACAATTCACATCCGTGTATAAGAGATGCCTTGCAGTGTCTTTAGAAAATCTTGATATATTTTCTTATTTTTAAGATCATCCGTGTATAAGTTCAACTCTAATTCTCCTCGTTCCAATTTTTAAGCTCGAGATCCATTAATTAGCGGCTCGAAATCCCAATAAACAACAGGCGTCACACCGGAAACTCTCTACCATTCCGTTCAGAAGCTCCTCAGTCACAATCATCATAGTACACGTGAAATTTCACAAAATAGCTACAGAAATCGATTTAGTTAACTATAAAACCAACACGTGATGGCATATAAGGAATATATTGCACATAGATAACGAACAGAAGAAGGAACAAGGGGAATCAAAGTGGAGAAATCAAGAAGGCCTTGAGGAGCATCCGTACCTTAATCTCGCGCGGGGTTCTAGGGTTGCTGCTCGTCCGACTTCGGCCCGCAGCAGTATGGGGGGGGGAGGAACCAGTGGTGTTAGGGCCCCTTCCGTAGGAGAATAAGAAGGAATAAGGGTCTATTCTCCGTTCGGTAGGAGAATAAGAATAAGGAGAATAAGCTGGAATAAGGCTTATTCTCTATTCGGATGGGTTTTGTGAGATAAGGAATAAAGTTTGAAAGTTAGGTAAAGTTGTTGGTTGTTATTAGGAGTGATGGGTTATAATATGTAATTATAGGTGGCATATAGTTTTCAATAACCAATACAGAAAAAACGACGACAGTGACGTTTTATAGAAAAAACTACCAATATAGAAAAAACTAGCAATAGTAAATAATGAGAACTACAAATACAGAAAAAAATTAAAGACGTTTTATAGATTTCCCTCGTATTTCAATTTCCACATGGAAAATAACGACGACAGTGACGTCGGTTAAGCCACGCCACTACTGTGGCTGCTCAGCCAAGATCGACACCGCATCATTCTATCGTAAGTTATAACGGTGGAATCATCATAGGGACGTTGCAGAAATTTTAAGATTTACTTTAGTAAGAAATCACGATAATAATCCATGGAAGGCGTTTAATGTACAGCAATGCGCGATGCCTCGTAGAGAACCCAATAACGTAGTACGAAATAGTAGGTGCAGGCGGCACAATTGTAACAGAAGGTACACGTAATTAACATAAAATCAACGATGCGCATTCTCCCACATGGCCGTTGCCAAAGCATCACGTAACAATTCTCCAGCTCGGATCTCCTGTTCGGAGACCCTGACGTCGCTACCTGCAGCAGTGTTGTCAAACTCTTCGTCATTGGTAGCGAGGTCTACAGACGACCCAGTTTGAGTTGATTCAAGAGTGAATGCACTTGATATCTGATCCTCGCCCTGGACTTCACGGATGAAGTTGTTGATGATGCAGCAAGCCATGACAACCAAAACTTGCTTCTCGAAACTGTAAAACGGCCGCTCAGTTATGGCCTTGAAGCGGGCCTTCATGATGCCAAAAGTACGTTCGACGTATGAACGGAGCTGGGAATGCCTGTGATTGTACAACTCCTCCGGCCGTCGATACGCGTGTCCCCTTCGAGCCCTGAACTGGGGTAGGTGTGCAATAACGCCACGATATGGGGTGAGGAAGCTCTCTGTGTTTGCATATCCACAGTCGAGCAGGAACTTCCTTCCCGGAGGTACATGAAAGCCTCCCTCGTCTAAAGCCCATCTTAGCACCTTCATATCTGCGGCTGAACCCTCCCATCCGACGGCGACGTATATAAATTTGTAACTGAAGTCGACACACGCCATGACATTCTGTGCTATTGTTTGGTGCCTGCTCCGAAACTTTGGAGCGACATTCGCAGCGACATTTGCGGGGATAAGCGTGCCATCGATTGCGTCGATGACATCCTGCAAAAATGTTGAATTAACTGGACATTCTTATGTAAATAAGTTGCATTCTAAATCCATCATGCAGTATACCTTGAAATAAGGATAAAAGTTCCTGTTGTTCAGAATAACATCTGGTACCGGACAGTCAGCAGCTGGGAATCTGATGAACTAATCTCTGAGGGAGACGATGCGAATGAGAATGTCGTTGAGGTGGTTCGAAATTGTATCACCAGAGTGTTGAAAATGTTCAGAAAGCACACGATTCTTTGCGTTGTGGCCGACATAATACAAGAAAATGCAGAGGGATTCCTCTTCCTTGAGGTGCCTTGAATCCTTCAGGCCAGCTCGATCCTTTAGGAGAGTGCATAAACGTAGAATCGTATCGGGGTACATCCGGAAGATAGAATATGATCGGGCAACGTGTCCATTCAGCATCTCTCGAATCCATACATGTCCTGTACGCACAGACGTATGCTGTGGCTGTCTCGGGATGTAACCTGCTCCATCGATCAGGTTCTCCTCCTCATCCTCTATCGCTGCACGCAGGTATGTCATGTTCAACATGACCAAATTATACCTCATTGCGGTGATTGCCGCCATTCCCTCCATGGGACCTGTACAAAACAAACATTTCCGTATGGATTGTCATTCATTGATCACCACCAACAATCATAACAGGCGAATGATGTAGAAGACATGTACTGAGGCTAGGAACTTAACATTTTGCAGGCAACATAAGCGCGTCAAGAAAGTTAATTAGTACATGCCATCGAAAGTTAAGTCATAAAATATTGTTCAACATTAAAATATTACATGCCAGGGAGACAACTTAAGAAATGAAAATGCGAAAACGAAGCATAAGAAAAACAGCTAACGTAATGTAGACCACAAGACAGTCACACAGATGACGTGTTGAGCAGTTACTCCTTGCCCAACTGGATGCTCACCCACGCAGCCAACTTTGCAGGGACAGACTTGGCCCGGTTGAAAATAATTCGTTCGTATGGGTCACGAAGGCTGTAGGCAAGACGAATTTGGGCCTCCGCAGGTAAGCCCGGAACTAGTGCCTCGAGCTCATCCAGAAGCTCCTCCACCCCCTAGTGCGGATCTTTCGGAGTCCACGCTTGGATCTGCTCCCGCTGCAGCTCCAACATTTGCGTCGTCAAACGGACGACGTCTTCCCCCAACATCTGTGACGGTAAGGGGGTACCGTCACTGCGCAAATGCTTCGTGCTTGTTGCCTGCGCGCCTGAATCTCGGTGTCTTCTCCTTCGGCTTTGTTGCGTACTTGGGGCAGCAGCTTCCCCTTGTTCGGGAACTCAACGGCTTCGTTGTCTCCTTCAAGATCATCCTCGAATGCTTGTTGCGTACCAGCATCGCCCTCAAAGAAGGCGGCAAACGAACCAGGGGTTGTTGTCTGCGAGGAGAAGGCAAACGTTCCCTTCGCGGTGTAGTCTCCGATAATTGCTTCAACCATACTGAAGTGGGGGAAAGACTTCCTCCGATATGGCTTGTACGCCTTGTCAATCTGAGTGCATTTAAAAGTGAGCAGAGTATATTACAATTTATGGAACGTTAAAGTGGGTGCACATGCAGAGTTACTCACCGTGAGCCACACCTCCTCATCAGGTGCGACCACGGTGCAAGTCAGTGGGTCCCACCCCCAACCGCTCTTCGACATGAGGTAAACGAAAGCAGTGTAGTCCTTCTTTATGGTTTTCCACCGATTGTTGAGCTTTGCCTTGTCCCAGTTATTCCCAGTGTGCATGTTAAACTTGTCTACTATACTGTGCCATGCCGGTGATGTAAACGAGCCTCCAACCCAGTCGCCAACATCAAAGTGATGTTTGAACAGCTGGAGAAGACATTCATCCATGGCGGGTGTCCACTTCACCCTATGGACTGACGATTCGTCGTCCCTAAGGTGTACCCCAGACGAGCCCGCACCAGCCTTGAACATCCTGAAGTATAAGTCAACTGCAATGAGGACCTACCAATGCGGTCATTATCAACCAAAATATAATGTACAAATCATCTTAGACCACGACATAAGCCATGCGGCCAAGCGAACAAGGTTATGGACAAGCACATGCACATCAACATCCTCGAGCACCCAATAGGTAGCCCTCCAATAGGTAGCTCTCAGCAACTTTGAAATAAAAATTTGTACCCAATAGGTAGCTCTCCACAAGCACATGAACATCCTCGAGCACCCAATATGTGGCTCTCAGCAACTTTGAAATAATAATATGTGGCTCTCAGGCATCGACCACCAAACTAAATTCAAGACGAAGCACAAAGCATCACACAGCAGCAGTGGGGGAAATAACCAGAGCAAGCAGCAGTACAGGTAGGTCACAGGTATTTCAGAATGCCTCACTGAAGTAATGCATTCAGCAGGTAAAGATCACAGCAGCGCATAACATTACTGAGAGATAGCACACATGTAAACATCCTTGAGGTGAACAACAATCGTACAGCACCAAGTAGGGTGCTCTCCACCAATGAAATAACATCATCGATTAACAAGAATTTATCATGCAAGTCCAGCAATGATGAATTGAAATGAAGTAAGGTGTTGTCTTCTTAAGACAATGCATCATCGAGCACCTAATGGGATGCTCTCAGGACAATCACAACGCATCGGACATCATCCACGCGATTAAACCCACAAGTACTTACACCGTAGAGCACCATGTAGGTGCTACAGATTTATATTTACATCATCGAGCACCTACTATATAGCTCTCAGAGAAGTTTTTGATTCGACAATCAGCGGTAACCATCACCCAACTATCCATTGAAGTGTTAACAAATAGTTACCATCATCGAGCTGCCATTACTTAGCTCTCAGTCAAGAATTATACATCATCGAGCTGCAAGTACTTAGCTCTCAGTCAAGAATTACTCATCATAGAGCTGCAATCAGTACTTAGCACAATCTCACGGTTTTTCTCAACAGAAATATACATCATCGAGCAAGAAATACCTTGCTCTCAGCCTAATTAAAAAAATTACCCTCATTTAGATACTGGAATCGATATTGAGTAGTAACCATAATAGATTGTACCTCTCAGTCAAGGGTTATGCTAGCGTAATCACCGTTTAGGTGTTAATAAAAGGGTTTCATCATTGAGCTGCAAAGAATGTAGCTCTCAGTCAATTATTGGATAGCCCAACAATCAGCATTTGTGAGTTAAAGCAGACATTTTAATCACACAGAGGGGCATAGTTCATGTGTAATTCATCGAGCTGCAACTACGTAGCTCTCACAGAAGTATTGCAATCTACAATCAAGATTAAACATCACCAACGATTACATGGCAATGCAGCAACTATCAGCGCGGCCTCAAAGCCCAGCAATCAACATCAGTCAGGAAAAGGACACATTTTATCCCGCACAAGATCATCTTTGATCTTTTCATAAGGAAATTTTGAACATCATCGAGCATGGGAGACACTGCTCTCAGCCCACCAAAAAAAATTGGCCGCATTGAACTGATAGAATCGATAATCAATAGAAACCATCACGAAACAATCCAAAGCAATGCATCCAATATGAGCCCGGCCTCAAAGTACATCAAACATCATACATTACATTAGGCACACAAGTAATGACATTGTAGAACACCATGAAGGAGTTCAAAAAGATATATTAACTTCATCGAGCATCAGTGAGGTTTAGCTCTCAGTCACATAATGGTATCATGAGCCAGCAACAAACATCATCCAAGAATCCATGTAAACAATAACAACTTTAAGTAGAATATATGTTGTTGTTACCCCCAAAAAAATGTAGTTGTTGGTCAAGTTTTGGAATCGATAATCAATATTAAACATCACTCAATTATCCAATGTTATGCAGCCACTTTCAGCCAAGCCTCAAACCGCATCAAGCAACAACCGTGCGATGAAGCGCCCAGCTAATAACATTAGTCAACACCAGTGTGCTGTTCACACCAAAAAAAAGGGCCATCATCGAGCTGCAGATGCATTGCTCTCAGCCACGATAACGACCACACAGGTCATTACATCTCAATTAGTGCTCCCAACTAGTAGGTCCTCTCAAATAGTAGGTCCTCAACCAACACCCAATTGGCGAATAACAATAGCCTAATCGAAGGAGTGGACAATCAATAGGAACCATCAGATTAGTGCAAAAAAATCAGCCCCCATCAATAAGCGACCTACAGCCCCCTCCTGTCAACAGCCAAGCATAACAGACCATCATCCAGCACAAGTGAGGCGACCAACCCCTCACGGCCGAGAATGTGGTTGTGATGCCAACTACTTCAGATCTAAGAGCACCTCATAGGTTGCTCTTGAACCCAAATCATCATAAAACAAAGCAACAGATTTGGAGAGACAGTCTATACTCACAAGCAGCAAGCATATAAGGTCATAAAGCAACGGCAAATCATGAAGCCCAGACCCAAATGAAGCATCGATCAGCAAAGCAACGGGATATGTAACAGGTCATGATCATCATAGCACAAAAAAGTTGAGGGAGTGCTTTTGAATGTACCTGGTGATCCACCACAAGCTAGATGATATGTGAAAACACAATCCCAATGCAAATTGAACCCCAGCTGCGGCAGACAACCCACTCGATTTCCTCCTCCGCCCCAATTTTATAGCCATGGGAAACCCTAGACTCCATCGATTCCATTGCAACCGCAGAGGGCTCAAGGCAACAGTGGCCGATATAATGGCCAAAACAACCAGCGGGATGACCCATCACACCGCAAGAACAGTGAAAGGCATACCTCGATCGAAAATCACGGAGGAGGTTCCCACAGGGGCCGACCAAAAGGAGCCCTACCATCGGCAGGTCAGAGGAGCGCGGGTCCCAGAGGACCTGAGGCAACAAGCGTGGACGACGTCGCACACCGGAGGCTCGCGGGATGGCCGGGCGGGGGAGGGGCGCGGGAGGGAAGGGGAATAAGGTCGGGGGCGATGAGAGATCGGGAGCCAAAATTGGGGGAATTGCCGTACACATCGGGAGCCCCATTTCCCCTTATTCCTCCTTATTCTCGTGCCTCTCTTCCCTTACCGAACAGCCCCTTAGGGTTTAAGGATCACGGCGGTGGGCGGTGGGGGAATGCGCGAGATGCTGCAAGTTACGAAGTACACTTCGGAATTCTCTGGGTATTTCTGAAAATTATCCTTATCTTAGTGTAATACAAAGCCATCAAAAATGAGTCTGAATATATTGGTATCTAATGTGTATTTGTATTCATTTAATATAAATTTTTATGAGATTTTTACTGTCAGACCTGTAATCTTTGTCAATTACCTCTGCAACCTTTGAAACATTATAATTCCTCCCTCGAATTGCAGGTTGATCAGTCATGCATACTTTGTTTTAATATGTTGAGCTTGTACATGGGTGAGATCCGATTCTCTAGATATTACATTTAATCGTAGAGGATTGGGAATGTTTGGTACCTTGTGTCTGTATATGTTGTTTGCAGATGATATTGTTTTAACGGATGAGGCAAAAGATGAAGTCGACAAGAAATTTGAGCTTTGGGACAAGAGTGGAGAAAATTAAAAAGAGAGGCATTGTTTGGATATGTGCTATTGTTTGGATGGAAGGAATGAATGAGTATTGGGGGCGATCGAGTATATGTGCATTGGAGTGTTTGAAACTTGAAAGTACAGGAAACGATGTACATGTTTGTTTGGAAGAATTGATATATTTAATTTAGATTTTGTGAAGGGAAAAAAGAGTAGAAGAAGATGGAGAACTGTTGGAGGCGTGCATGTGCATTTTGATGTTAGAATGGCGATAAATCCATGGATGTATTGTGGAAGGAAAAGAAAAGAAATAAGAGATGAAGCTGCACATAATAAGAAAACCGACATTCCATGTTTTATTCAAATATTTTTAGTTGTCCATTTAGTTTTATCTAAGAATAAACTTGAGTCCATTTTTATCAATGTTGTAATAATCTATTTAACATCGTAGATTTATCACAGGAGACAGCACGTATCCGTAGATGAAGGTGTTTACATTCACTGTGTTAGAATAATTATTTTTGTTTAGTTTTTTATTTGTCCTGTTTATGTAAATTACCCATAGAGCTTTTCTCCTATATAAGAGAGCTCTAGGGTTTGATGAAAAGTATCTTGCTTATTCCCTTCAACATGGTATCAGAGCGACGGTCCTAGACCGGAGTCCTCTGATCATTCCGCTGACAGCCACACCAGAACAGCTAAAGGCATATAGGGACTCAGTGATGACAGGGGTATTTCTAGCCGCCCTTGATCAGGAGTATGACGTCGTCAGAGCACAGATTCTTACATATGCTACCATACCTCATATGGAGGAAGCCTATCGCAGGTTGAGCAGACTCTCCATATCTCATGGTGGATCTCAGACGTCCTCAGCCATGGCAGCATTTCGTGGCAGGGGAGGATCTCCACAGTTTCGAGGTAGAGGTGGTCGTGGCAGAGGAGGAAGTTACAGACCTCCTCGACAGCCGTGCACTTACTGTCGCAGGCCTGGTCACACTGAGGAGACATGCTATTCTAAGCATGGGTTTCCTACTACTACAACATGTGTGGCGGAGCAGACTCGGCAGGATGGGGGTTCTTCCCATGTCCCGGATCAGAGGTTCGAGAGTTAGTGGCGCAGCTTAGAGAGATCATGCCAGGTCAAGGGCCAGCAAGTACATCAGGGTCTTCAGAGATAGTTGGTTCAGCATCAGCATCCACGTCAGGTATAGCATATGCCCTTACTAGTTGTTACAGAGCAGATCTATCAGAATGGATCATGGATTCAGGAGCATCTCATCATTTCTGTGGTGATAAAAAGCAATTGGATGGTTTTAATGCAACTCAGACAGGACGATCTGTGGTGATAGCTGATGGGACACACTCTCCCATTACTGGTCAGGGGGAGGTGCAGTTGACCCCTGCGATACGGCTTCAGAATGTTCTTTATGCTCCGGACTTTTCAATGAATTTACTGTCAATTAGTCAAATCACTAAATATTTAAATTGTCGTGTCGTATTTGACCCATCTGCTCTTGTGTTTCAGGACATCCTAACGGGCAGAGTGATTTGGAACTGGCCGTGAGCAAGGGGGTCTCTATAGACTGGTGCAGTCTCCTTATGCCGGTGTCTCTTCTGTTACTGTTGGATCTGTCTCTCCTTACACATGGCATCTCCGATTTGGTCATCTTCCGTTGCAAAAGATGGTCCATATCCTTCCACAGATTTCTCCCAGGTCTACTTTTCAATGCGAGGCGTGCCAGCTTGGGAAACATCACCGGTCGTCGTTTCAGAGTCGTCTAGGTCCAAGTCGTCATGGTCTTTTTGAGTTACTACATTTTGATATTTGGGGTCCCAGTCGTGCCCCTGATCTTCAAGGGCACAGGTTTTATCTTGTTGCTGTCGACGATTTTTCTAGGTTATCTTGGGTATTTCTTCTTAAAAATAAATCTGATGCTGGACATGTTATTCAGTCTTTTATTATTGAAATAAAAAATATTTTCTCTACTAGAGTGATGTATATACGGTCTGAAAATGCTCTAAAATTGTGTAGGACCCAACTTTCTAAATTCCTTATGTCTCATGGGATTGTGCATCAGACGTCTTGTGCATATACTTCCCAACAGAATGGGGTGGCTGAACGGAAACATCGTCATTTTGTTGGATATGACCAGAACCCTTTTGATTCAGAGACGTGCCCCTCACTCCTAGTGGGGGGATGGGGTTCTAACTGCTTGCTATCTGGTTAACCGTATGCCTTCCACAGTGTTAGGAGAGAAGATCCCGTTCTTGACTGTGTTTCCCGAGACAGATCTTTTCTCCCTAACACCACGTGTTTTTGGGTCCGTTGTGTTTGTTCATTGCTTCTCTCATGGTCTTGACAAGCTCTCTCCTAGAGCTGTCAAATGTGTGTTGTAGGTTATTCCAAAACCCAGAAAGGTTATCGATGTTTTGATCCAGTTAGACGATGGTACTATGTTAGTGCAGATGTCACCTTCTTTGAGTCCATTATGTATTTTTCTCCTACAGGTGACAAACTCACTCACTCAGAGGAAGGGGACGACATCTATGTGCCTCCTCCTCCTCCATCTGTTCCGTGCTTTACTCCACCACCACCACCACAGCCTACTCCACCACCACCACCGCCACCACCAGCTACTATTTTTTATCCTCAGGTCTATCAGCGTCGGCCCTCTGCTCATGTGCCTCCTCCATCATCCAGCACGCCCGAGGTATGTACTGATTCATTTGAGTTCTTCTGATGGCACAGGTGATTTGCATGCGCAGATGGATGCACAGGGTACATATGGTTCTTCTACTCCTCCAATTGATGACCTATATATCCCTATTGCCCATCGAAGGCAGAAGCGTGCGCGGACGATGAATCCCAAATATGGGATGGAGTTTGGATCTCAGCTTCGTTGGAGCGTTTATCCCCGGACTTTCGCCAGTTTGTTGCTGGGTTATCGGCAGTAGAGATCCCACGGTCATATCAAGAGGTACTACAGAGCAGTCCATGGCGTTTAGCTATGGAGGAAGAGATGGCGGCGCTGCAGTCGCGTGGTACGTGGAGTATTGTGCATCCTCCACTAGGTGCGTCAATAGTGGGCAGCAAATAAGTCTTTACTGTTAAGCATCGGGCTGATGGTACGGTTGATAGATACAAAGCCGGGTTGGGTTGCTCGTGGGTTCACCCAAACATATGGGGTGGGACTATCAGGAGATGTTTTCTCTAGTAGCACGTCATTCTACCTTGCGGATTCTTATTGCAGTTGTTGTTGTCCGTGACTGGCCCCTATTTCAGTTGGATGTCAAGAACGCGTTCTTGTATGGTGACTTGCAAGAAGAAGTCTATATGCAGCAACTGATGAATCCACATTTCATCATCTTTATTCTATCATTTTGGCACCAAAAATCCTAGCAAATGCCTATAGCATTAAAATCATCATCTTAGCATTCATGCATGTGCATCTATTTAGTGTATAAGGTAGAGTAATAAAGCCAAAATTATAGAATAAATAAAAGAACAGAAAAAGAATAAAATATCGTAAATATTTTATGACTCGAAACCCCGAGACCTAGGCATCTTGATGAATAGGTCGACAAGGAATAAAGTAGGGGGAGATAAGGGTCAAATACCTATATTATTTAATTCATTCTTTATTCATTTTGATATCTATTTTTGGTTCCACTTTTTATACCTCAATAAAGAAACTTTGTACATGAAAGTTGTAGATAATTAAATAGAGAAAAATACAAAATTGATTTCACTGAAAATAATGTACAGATAAAATGATATGGTCTAAATAAAAATCCAAAATCCCAACTTCCGAGACCCATATCTCACAAATGAACACTCCAAATGCAGAAAACTCACCTTTAATTGTATATAGAATAAAATAAGTTATTTAATGGCGGTGGTTTCGCATTTGGCAGAGCTATGGTTTGAAAGTTGAGTTTTGCACGCTCATTGTATAATTGCACAGATTAAAATATTCAATTTATTCTTTATTCATTATTTTTGTATTTTTTTTAATTATGTAAATACTACTTATAATAATTATGTACATTAAAACTGGAATAAAAACCTAAAGAAAACTCAAAATAAAAATAAACATATATAGATCATACAGATATTATACCTATATGTATACTCTTCTAATATATTCTTTTATTTTATTAAATGTACAAAAATACATCAGAAAAATAGAATAAAAATATATTTATGTGTATAAAAGTATTTATAATTTTATAAAATCATAACCAAAAATAAATAAATTAAAAACACAAAATAAAAATAAACTACTTAAATACATAGGTATTATACCTATAAAGGGCTAAAAAGTGAACTTGTAAAAATAAGCCTCATAAAAAAAATTAAAAATCACCATAAAATTATTTAGAAAATAAGTAACATTTTTTATTTTATAACCTAAAATTAATAAAATCTTTTTCTATTTTTAATCAAATTTACAAATCATTTCCTGTGGGTTTTTCCTGGTTGGTCCACGCGGACCAACCAGGAGGCGCCACCAGTTGACCCCGGTCAACTGGTCGTCTTCCCCACCTACCCCCTGTCAGTGGCTTGGTTTTTGAGCCATTTTCTTGGCTTTCTCCCAGCCAATCCTTTCACCATTTCTCCTCGCACCCTTCTGCAAACTTCTTCCCCTACCAACCACCTTGCCCGCCTTGCGATTACCTTGGAGATTGCATCACTGAGACGCTCCAGAATCGGATCTTCGATCCCCTGCAGCTCGGGGTCAAACCAAATAAGAGAACCCCCGACCTTTTGATTTGAATTTGGATACCCTTCGGACCACCCCTCTCCACCTTCTTGCGCTCCTGAGCTCCCTGGAGGTGACAGCTCCATCGCGAGGTCTTCAGCCGAGGTGTTCGAGGTCGGAGGAGCTTCCCATACCTCCCGCAACTCTGGCGGTCGAGGTTCGGCATTTCCTCTGGCTCCGGCCACTGAGGGCCTTCCCCCTTTTATTTCTCTCTTGCATTTATTTCCTGTTCGTGTTAGGATCGAAAACCCCAAAAAATCGTGAGTTCCATCGCCTGAATCGCCCGATCCACCCACTTGGCCGGAGCGCAACTCCGATCGTTCATCGCCCCGTCACATCACGCATCCCCACGCCCATCCAGAGGTCCAGGAAGTTTGCCCTGGACCTCTTGACTCTTTTTGCAGGTCAACGCACGCCCAAGCGTGCCTGGAGACGAGTTTTGAAGCTCGCCGGAGCTTTTGAAGCCCCGTAGCTCCGCCAGCTACCCGCGAGCACCACGGCCATCGCCGTGGGTTTTTGACGACTCCAGGAGGAAGAGGAAGACCTCAGGACGCTCCACGTCCATTTTGAAGCCCTACCATCGCCGGATGACGAAGATCTGGGACGACGAAGTTCGCCTCGCTGGCGTTCTTCGTTGTTCTTCATCATCGCCTCCCAGCCGTCGGATCGAGGAGCTCCCCCCAGGTCGAGCAGCGCCCGTTGGATCGAAGCTCATCACCGCCGTCAGATCGTCCTCAAATGATCTAATCTCCGCCGTCCAAGCGAAGCGTCGTCGACCCTTGGATTCACGCCACGTGTATAAGTGAAGATCTGCAGCCGTTGGATCAGCGTGCCGAGGGTATTTTGCACCTCAACCCCTGCGCATTTTGTATTTACTCTTTAGTACCAAAACTTTCGTCTGTAGCGTAAACTTTTTGTATTATTTACACGTAAGCCCCGCACATTTATTTTATTTGCACTTAGGCCATTGCCACGTTACCTCACGTGCCTGTGCGCGTGAGGGGGTGGGCTTTTTGCAAGTACACCCTTGGGGTTTATTTATTTCAGTTTAGTCCCAAGATTTTATAACGTAGTGTAAAAGTTTGGGATATTTTGCATAGTAGCCCCATAGATTTTTGGATATTGCGTTTAGGTCCCTACCAGGCGCGTGTATAGCACGTGCTTGGCTTGGACATTTTGTGCTGAGACCCCTCCGGGTTCTGTAATTTGTGTTTGGTTCAGTAAATGCAAGTATTAGTTTAAAACTTAGTGGAAATTTTGCACGTACCCCCTGGATGTTTGAGAAATTGCATATATACCCCCGCCAGGCCTGTTTAATGATTGTATGTTTGTTTTAATTAATTAGGGCATCATTTTAACCCCAAAAAATCCCAAAAATTGAACTTAAGCTCCTGTGTGCTTGTGCTTTCACGCCATACTCTTAGTTTTTTATTTTATTTCATATCTATATTTATTAAAAATAAAAAAAATGCTTTTTACCCACTGTCTAGCTTAGAAAATACCAAAAAATAGTAAAATACCTCAAAAAATTCCAAAAACAATCCCTAGTGTGTATTTTAACCTATTTTAGTGTCAATCCAAAAATCTTTAAAAATCTCAAAGAAAAGCCTTAAAAATTCAAAAATACATAAAAACTTCAAAAAAAATCTATAAAATTGTAGAAAACTCCAAAAATTGTAAACTCAAGTCCTGTAGTCTATTGTTTGTATTCTCTTTATTTTAAAATTAGTTGAAAAATTTTGGTGGTTGTTTGTTATTTTTAATTCCTATTTTACTCACAGCCATTCCACATTTCACTCTTTTCCTTTATTTCAGTATTTAAAAATACCAAAAACACCTTGACAAATACCCAAAAATCACAAAAACAGTAAAAAATTATAAAAATACCAAAAAGATTTTGTCTCTGAATTTTTGGCAATTTTAGCATATTTTTATAAATAGTTTATCTTCTCTTTTATTACATTGTTTTTATATTCCAATATTGAAAAAAATATAAAATATAAAATTATAAAATCGGAAAATTAAAAATCAAAATGCAAAATTAAAAAAATTGTAGTGTTTGCTCCTTGTGTTCGAACTCTCTGCATACTTACTTGCTATACATTTTGTGAAGAGTTAAAAATAAATTTTAACTCCACATTTATTTCTAATTGTTGATCTGTAGTGTGGGTTAATTGTTGATTAAACATAGGATTTTGTAGTGGTCACGACACCGACTGTTGACTCGCCTTGTGAGTCAATACGACCGCTCTGAATTCTGCGTTTATCAAATGGCGCCGTTGCTGGGAAGCAACAGCGAGTAGTTCACATTTTTGTTTGCTTATGTTTGCTTGTCTACCATTGCTAGTTTTGTCTCTCATGCACTTTGTATAGATATTGATTGAGCA